>JAVLUU010000780.1:0-89351 GCA_032206185.1 Columba guinea
TTTGCCCTTGCTTGCTTTGCCTTGCTTTGCCCTTTTGCCTTGCCTTGCTTTGCCCTTTTGCCTTGCCTGGACTTGGTGTACCATTTTGCCTTCCCTTGCCTTGACTTGCTTTCTCTTTTGACTTGCCTTGCTTTGCTTTGCACTTTTGCCTCGCCTTGCCTTGCCTTGCTTTGCCCTTTTGCCTTGACTTGCCTTGCCTTTCTTTGCCAATTTGCCTTGCCTTGCTTTTCCTTTTTGCCTTGCCTTGCCTTGTCTTGCTTTGCCCTTTTGCCTTGCCTTGCCTTGTCTTCCTTTGCCCTTTTGCCTTGCCTTGCATAGCCTTTGCTTTGCCCTTTTGCCTTGGCTTGCTTTTCCCTTTTGCCTTATGTTGCCTTGCCTTGGTTTGCCCTTTTGCCTTGCCTTGCCTTGCTTTGCCCTTTTCCCCTTGCCTTTCATTGCCTAGCTTTGCCCTTTTGCCTTTCCTTGCTTTGCCCTTTTGCCATGTCTTGCCTTGCCTTCCTTTGCCCTTTTGCGTTGCCTTGCCTTGTCTTCCTTTGCCCTTTTGCATTGCCTTGCCTTGTCTTGCTTTGCCCTTTTGACTTGCCTTGCCTTGCTTTGCCCTTTTGACTTGCCTTGCCTTGAATTGCCCTTTTTGCATTGCCTTGCCTTGCTATGCCATTTTCCCTTCCCTTCCATTGCTTTGCTTCACCCTTTTGCCTTGCATTGCCTTGTTTTGCACTTTTGATTTGCCTTGCATTGCCTTGATTTGCCCTTTTGCCTTGCCTTGCATTGCCTTTCTTTGCCTTTTTGCCTTTACTTGCTTTGCCTTGGTTTGCCCTTTTGCCTTGCCTTGCCTTGCTTTGCCCTTTTGCCTTGGCTTCCTTTGTCGTTTTGCGTTGCCTTGCCTTGCCTTGCTTTGCTCTTTTGCCTTGCCTTGCTTTGCCCTTTTGCCTTGCCTTGCATTTCCTTTTTGCCTTGCCTTGCCTTGTCTTGCTTTGCCCTTTTGCCTTGCCTTGTCTTGCTTTGCCCTTTTGTCTTGCATTGCCTTGCTTTGCTTTGCCCTTTTGCCTTGCCTTGCCTTGCTTTGCTCTTTTGCCTTGCCTTGCATTGCCCTGCTTTGCCATTTTGCCTTGCATTGCATTGCTTTGCCCTTCTGATTTGCCTTGCATTGCCTTGCTTTGCCCTTTTGCCTTGCCTTGCTTTGCCCTTTTTCCTTGCCTTGCCTTGGTGTGCCATTTTGCCTTCCCTTGCCTTGACTTGCTTTCCCTTTTGACTTGCCTTGCCTTGCTTTGCCCTTTTGTCTTGCCTTGCCTTCCCTTTCTTTGCTCTTTTGCCTTACCTTGCCTTGCTTTGCCAATTTGCCTTGCATTGCTTTTCCTTTTTGCCTTGCCTTGCCTTGTCTTGCTTTGCCCTTTTGCCTTGCCTTGTCTTCCTCTGCCCTTTTGCCTTGCCTTGCATATCCTTTGCTTTGCCCTTTTGCCTTGGCTTGCTTTTCCCTTTTGCCTCATGTACCTTGCCTTGGTTTGCCCTTTTGCCTTGCCTTTCCTTGCCTTGCTTTGCCCTTTTCCCTTGCCTTTCATTGCCTAGCTTTGCCCTTTTGCCTTTCCTTGCTTTGCCCTTTTGCCGTGTCTTGCCTTGGCTTCCTTTGCCCTTTTGCGTTGCCTTGCCTTGCCTTTCTTTGCTTTTTGCTTTGCCTTGACTTGCCTTGCTTTGCCCTTTTGCCTTGCCTTGCCTTGTCTTGTTTTGCCCTTTTGCCTTGCCTTGCTTTCCTTTTCTCTTTTGCCTTTCCTTGTCTTTCCTTCCTTTGCCCTTTAGCCTTGCCTTGCCTTCCTTTGCTCTTTTGCGTTGCCTTGCCTTGCTTTGCCATTTTGCCTTGCACTGCCATGCCTTGGTTTTCTGTTTTCACTTTCCTTCCCTTGCCTTACTTTGCCCTTTTGCCTTGCCATGCCTTGCTTTGCCCCTTTGCCTTGCCATGCCTTGCATTTCTTTGCCCTTTTTTCCTTTTCTTGCCTTGCCTTGGTTTGCCCTTTTGCCTTGCCTTGCCTTTTTTTACCCATTTGCCTTTTCTTGCCTTGCCTTGCTTTGCCCTTTTGCCTTCCCTTGTATTGTCTTGCTTTGCCCTTTTGCCTCGGCTTACTTTGCCCTTTTGAGTTGCCTTGCCTTGTCTTGCTTTGCTGTTTTGCCTTGATTTGCCTTGCTTTGCCCTTTTGCCTTGCCTTGCTTTGCCTTTTGCCTTGCATTGCCTTGCCTTGGTGTGCCTTTTTGCCTTGCCTTGCCTTCTCTTACTTTCCCTTTTGCCTTGCCTTGCCTTGCCTTGCTTTCCCCTTTTCCCTTGCCTTTCATTGACTAGCTTTGCCCTTTTGCCTTTCCTTGCTTTGCCATTTTGCCTTGCATTCCCTTGCCCTGGTTTGCCCAGTTGCATTGCCTTGCCTTACCTTGCTTTACCCTTTTGCCTTGCCTTGCCTTGTTTTACCCTTTTGATTTGCCTTGCCTTCCTTGCCCTATTGTCTTGCATTCCCTTGCCTTGCTTTACCCATTTGCCCTTGCTTGCCTTGCTTTGCTTTGCCCTTTTGCCTTGCCTTGCTTTGCCCTTTTGCCTTGCCTTGCCTTGGTGTGCCATTTTGCATTCCCTTGCCTTGACTTGCTTTCCCTTTTGACTTGCCTTGCTTTGCTTAGCAATTTTGCCTCGCCTTGCCTTGCCTTGCTTTGCTCTTTTGCCTTGCCTTGCCTTGCCTTTCTTTGCCAATTTGCCTTGGCTTGCTTTTCCTTTTTGCCTTGCCTTGCCTTGTCTTGCTTTGCCCTTTTGCCTTGCCTTGCCTTGTCTTCCTTTGCCCTTTTGCCTTGCCTTGCATAGCCTTTGCTTTGCCCTTTTGCCTTGCCTTGCTTTTCCTTTTTGCCTTGCCTTGCCTTGTCTTGCTTTGCCCTTTTGCCTTGCCTTGCCTTGCCTTTCTATGCCATTTTCCCTTTCCTTGCATTGCTTTGCCTCGCCCTTTTGCATGCATTGCCTTGTTTTGCCCTTTTGATTTGCCTTGCATTGCCTTGGTTTGCCCTTTTCCCTTGCCTTGCATTGCCTTTCTTTGCCCTTTTGCCTTTACTTGCTTTGCCTTGGTTTGCCCTTTTGCCTTGCCTTGCCTTGCTTTTCCCTTTTGCCTTGGCTTCCTTTGCCCTTTTGCGTTGCCTTGCCTTGCCTTGCTTTGCCCTTTTGTCTTGCATTGCCTTGCCTTGCTTTGTCCTTTTGCCTTGACTTGCCTTACCTTGCTTTGCCCTTTTGCCTTGCCTTGCCTTGCTTTGCCCTTTTGCCTTGCCTTGCCTTGCTTTCCATTGCCCTTTTGCCTTGCCTTGCATAGCTTTTGCTTTGCCCTTTTGCCTTGCCTTGAAATGCCCCTTTGCCTTGCATTGCCTTGCTATGCCATTTTCCCTTGCCTTGCATTGCTTTGCTTTGCCCTTTTGCCTTGCATTGCCTTGCTTTGCCCTTTTGATTTGCCTTGCATGGTCTTGCTTTGTTCTTTTGCCTTGCCTTGCCTTGGTGTGCCATTTTTCCTTGCCTTGCCTTGCTTTGTCCTTTTGCCTTGCATTGCCTTGATTTGCCCTTTTGCCTTCCCTTGCATTGCCTTACTTTGCCCTTTTGCCTTGCCTTACCTTGCCTTGCTTTGCCCTTTTGCCTTGCCTGTCCTTCTCTTGCTTTCCCTTTTGACTTGCCTTACTTTGCTATGCCATTTTGCCTTGCCTTGCCTTGCCTTGCTTTGCTCTTTTGCTTTGACTTGCCTTGCCTTCCTTTGCCCTTTTGCCTTGCCTTGCGTTGCCTTGCTTTGCTCTTTTGCCTGCAGTTGCCTTGCGTTAGGTTTGCCCTTTTGCCTTGAATTGCCTTGGAAAGCTTTGCCCTTTTGACTTGCCTTGCCTTGCTTTGCCTTTTGTCTTGCATTGCCTTGCCTTGCTTTGCCGTTTTGCCTTGCCTTGCTTTGCCCTTTTGCCTTGCCTTGCCTTGCCTTGCCCTTTTGCCTTGCCTTGCCTTGCCTTGCTTTGCCCTTTAGCCTTGCCTTGCATAGCCTTTGCTTTGCCCTTTTGCCTTGCCTAGACTTGCCCTTTTGCCTTGCCTTCCTTTGCCCTTTTGCCTTGCCTTGCGTTGCCTTCCTTTGCTCTTTTGCCTGCAGTTGCCTTGCGTTAGGTTTGCCCTTTTGCCTTGAATTGCCTTGGAATGCTTTGCCCTTTTGCCTTGCATTGCCTTGCTTTGCCCTTTTGATTTTCCTTGCATTGTCTTGCTTTCTTCTTTGGCTTGCCTTGCCTTGGTGTGCCTTTTTTCCTTGCCTTGCCTTGCTTTGTCCTTTTGCCTTGCATTGCCTTGATTTGCCCTTTTGCCTTCCCTTGCATTGCCTTGCTTTGTCCTTTTGCCTTGCCTTACCTTGCCTTGCTTTGCCCTTTTGCATTGCCTGGCCTTGTCTTGCTTTCCCTTTTGACTTGCCTTACTTTGCTATGCCATTTTGCCTTGCCTTGCCTTGCCCTGCTTTGCTCTTTTGCCTTCACTTGCCTTGCGTTAGGATTGCCCTTTTGCCTTGAATTGCCTTGGAATGCTTTGCCCTTTTGACTTGCCTTGCCTTGCTTTGCCCTTTCGTCTTGCATTGCCTTGTTTTACCCTTTTGATTTGCCTTGCCTTCCTTTCCCTATTGTCTTGCATTCCCTTGCCTTGCTTTACCCATTTGCCCTTGCTTGCTTTGCCTTGGTTTGCCCTTTTGCCTTGCCTTGCTTTGCCCTTTTGCCTTGCCTGGCCTTGTTGTGCCATTTTGCCTTCCCTTGCCTTGTCTTCCTTTGCCCTTTTGCCTTGCCTTGCATAGCCTTTGCTTTGCCCTTTTGTCTTGGCTTGCTTTTCCCTTTTGCCTTATGTTGCCTTGCCTTGGTTTGCCCTTTTGCCTTGCCTTGCCTTGCTTTGCCCTTTTCCCCTTGCCTTTCATTGCCTAGCTTTGCCCTTTTGCCTTTCCTTGCTTTGCCCTTTTGCCATGTCTTGCCTTTCCTTGCTTTGCCCTTTTGCCATGTCTTGCCTTGCCTTCCTTTGCCCTTTTGCGTTGCCTTGCCTTGTCTTGCTTTGCCCTTTTGACTTGCCTTGCCTTGCTTTGCCCTTTTGACTTGCCTTGCCTTGAATTGCCCTTTTTGCATTGCCTTGCCTTGCTATGCCATTTTCCCTTCCCTTGCATTGCTTTGCTTCACCCTTTTGCCTTGCATTGCCTTGTTTTGCACTTTTGATTTGCCTTGCATTGCCTTGATTTGCCCTTTTGCCTTGCCTTGCATTGCCTTTCTTTGCCCTTTTGCCTTTACTTGCATTGCCTTGGTTTGCCCTTTTGCCTTGCCTTGCCTTGAATTGCCTTTTTTGCTTTGCCTTGCCTTGCTATGCCATTTTCCCTTCCCTTGCATTGTTTTGCTTCACCCTTTTGCCTTGCATTGCCTTGTTTTGCACTTTTGATTTGCCTTTCATTGCCTTGATTTGCCCTTTTGCCTTGCCTTGCATTGCCTTTCTTTGCCCTTTTGCATTTACTTGCTTTGCCTTGGTTTGCCCTTTTGCCTTGCCTTGCCTTGCTTTGCCCTTTTGCCTTGGCTTCCTTTGTCGTTTTGCGTTGCCTTGCCTTGCCTTGCTTTGCTCTTTTGCCTTGCCTTGACTTGCCTTGCTTTGCCCTTTTGCCTTGCCTTGCATTTCCTTTTTGCCTTGCCTTGCCTTGTCTTGCTTTGCCCTTTTGCCTTGCCTTGTCTTTCTTTGCCCTTTTGTCTTGCATTGCCTTGCCTTGCTTTGCCCTTTTGCCTTGCCTTGCCTTGCTTTGCCCTTTTGCCTTGACTGTCCTTCTCTTGCTTTCCCTTTTGACTTGCCTTACTTTGCTATGCCATTTTGCCTTGCCTTGCCTTGCCTTGCTTTGCTCTTTTGCTTTGACTTGTCTTGCCTTCCTTTGCCCTTTTGCCTTGCCTTGCGTTGCCTTGCTTTGCTCTTTTGCCTGCAGTTGCCTTGCGTTAGGTTTGCCTTTTTGCCTTGAATTGCCTTGGAATGCTTTGCCCTTTTGACTTGCCTTGCCTTGCTTTGCCTTTTGTCTTGCATTGCTTTGCCTTGGTTTGCCCTTTTTGCCTTGCCTTGCCTTGCTTTGCCCTTTTGCCTTGGCTTCCTTTGCCCTTTTGCGTTGCCTTGCCTTGCCTTGCTTTGCTCTTTTGCCTTGCCTTGACTTGCCTTGCTTTGCCCTTTTGCCTTGCCTTGCATTTCCTTTTTGCCTTGCCTTGCCTTGTCTTGCTTTGCCCTTTTGCCTTGCCTTGTCTTGCTTTGCCCTTTTGTCTTGCATTGCCTTGCCTTGCTTTGCCCTTTTGCCTTGCCTTGCCTTGCTTTGCCCTTTTGCCTTGACTGTCCTTCTCTTGCTTTCCCTTTTGACTTGCCTTACTTTGCTATGCCATTTTGCCTTGCCTTGCCTTGCCTTGCTTTGCTCTTTTGCTTTGACTTGCCTTGCCTTCCTTTGCCCTTTTGCCTTGCCTTGCGTTGCCTTGCTTTGCTCTTTTGCCTGCAGTTGCCTTGCGTTAGGTTTGCCTTTTTGCCTTGAATTGCCTTGGAATGCTTTGCCCTTTTGACTTGCCTTGCCTTGCTTTGCCTTTTGTCTTGCATTGCTTTGCCTTGGTTTGCCCTTTTTGCCTTGCCTTGCCTTGCTTTGCCCTTTTGCCTTGGCTTCCCTTGCCCTTTTGCGTTGCCTTGCCTTGCCTTGCTTTGCTCTTTTGCCTTGCCTTGACTTGCCTTGCTTTGCCCTTTTGCCTTGCCTTGCATTTCCTTTTTGCCTTGCCTTGCCTTGTCTTGCTTTGCCCTTTTGCCTTGCCTTGTCTTGCTTTGCCCTTTTGTCTTGCATTGCCTTGCCTTGCTTTGCCCTTTGGCCTTGCCTTGCTTTGCCCTTTGGCCTTGCCTTGCCTTGCCTTGCTTTGCCATTTTGTCTTTCCTTGCCTTCCCTTTCTTTCCCTTTTGCCTTGCCTTGCTTTGCCCTTTTGCCTTGCCTTGCCTTGCCTTCCTTTGCCCTTTTGCCTTGCCTTGCATAGCTTTTGCTTTTCCCTTTTGCCTTGCCTTGAATTGCCCTTTTGCCTTGCCTTGCCTTGCTATGCCATTTTCCCTTGCCTTGCATTGCTTTGCTTTGCCCTTTTACCTTGCATTGCCTTGCTTTGCCCTTTTGATTTGCCTTGCATTCCTTTGCTTTGCCCTTTTGCCTTGCCTGGCATTCTCTTGCTTTCCCTTTTGACTTGCCTTACTTTGCTATGCCATTTTGCCTTGCCTTGCCTTGCTTTGCTCTTTTGCTTTGACTTGCCTTCCTTTGCCCTTTTGCCTTGTCTTGCCTTGCTTTGCTCTTTTGCCTGCAGTTGGCTTGAGTTAGGTTTGCCCTTTTGCCTTGAATTGCCTTGGAATTCTTTGCCCTTTTGGCATGCCTTGCCTTGCTTTGCCTTTTTGTCTTGCATTGCTTTGCCTTGCTTTGCCCTTTTGCCTTGACTTGCCTTGCCATGCTTTGCCCTTTTGTCTTGCGTTGCCTTGCCTTGCTTTGCCCTTTTGCCTTGACTTGCCTTAACTTGATTTGCCCTTTTGCCTTGCCTTGCCTTGCCTTGCTTTGCCCTTTTGTCTTGCCTTGCCTTCCCTTTCTTTGCCCTTTTGCCTTGCCTTGCTTTGCCCTTTTGCCTTGCCTTGCCTTGCCTTCCTTTGCCCTTTTGCCTTGCCTTGCATAGCCTTTGCTTTGCCCTTTTGCCTTGCATAGACTTGCCCTTTTGCCTTGCCTTGCCTTGCCTTGCTTTGCCCTTTGTCCTTGCATTTCCTTGAATTGCCCTTGTGCCTTCCCTTGCATTGCCTTGCTTTGCCCTTTTGCCTTGCCTTACCTTGCCTTGCTTTGCCCTTTTGCCTTGCCTGGCCTTGTCTTGCTTTCCCTTTTGACTTGCCTTACTTTGCTATGCCATTTTGCCTTGCCTTGCTTTGCTCTTTTGCTTTGACTTGCCTTGCCTTCCTTTGCCCTTTTGCCTTGCCTTGCGTTGCCTTGCTTTGCTCTTTTGCCTGCAGTTGCCTTGCGTTAGGTTTGCCCTTTTGCCTTGAATTGCCTTGGAAAGCTTTGCCCTTTTGACTTGCCTTGCCTTGCTTTGCCTTTTGTCTTGCATTGCCTTGCCTTGCTTTGCCGTTTTGCCTTGCCTTGCTTTGCCCTTTTGCCTTGCCTTGCCTTGCCTTGCCCTTTTGCCTTGCCTTGCCTTGCCTTGCTTTGCCCTTTAGCCTTGCCTTGCATAGCCTTTGCTTTGCCCTTTTGCCTTGCCTAGACTTGCCCTTTTGCCTTGCCTTCCTTTGCCCTTTTGCCTTGCCTTGCGTTGCCTTCCTTTGCTCTTTTGCCTGCAGTTGCCTTGCGTTAGGTTTGCCCTTTTGCCTTGAATTGCCTTGGAATGCTTTGCCCTTTTGCCTTGCATTGCCTTGCTTTGCCCTTTTGATTTTCCTTGCATTGTCTTGCTTTGTTCTTTGGCTTGCCTTGCCTTGGTGTGCCTTTTTTCCTTGCCTTGCCTTGCTTTGTCCTTTTGCCTTGCATTGCCTTGATTTGCCCTTTTGCCTTCCCTTGCATTGCCTTGCTTTGTCCTTTTGCCTTGCCTTACCTTGCCTTGCTTTGCCCTTTTGCATTGCCTGGCCTTGTCTTGCTTTCCCTTTTGACTTGCCTTACTTTGCTATGCCATTTTGCCTTGCCTTGCCTTGCCCTGCTTTGCTCTTTTGCCTTCACTTGCCTTGCGTTAGGATTGCCCTTTTGCCTTGAATTGCCTTGGAATGCTTTGCCCTTTTGACTTGCCTTGCCTTGCTTTGCCCTTTCGTCTTGCATTGCCTTGTTTTACCCTTTTGATTTGCCTTGCCTTCCTTTCCCTATTGTCTTGCATTCCCTTGCCTTGCTTTACCCATTTGCCCTTGCTTGCTTTGCCTTGGTTTGCCCTTTTGCCTTGCCTTGCTTTGCCCTTTTGCCTTGCCTGGCCTTGTTGTGCCATTTTGCCTTCCCTTGCCTTGTCTTCCTTTGCCCTTTTGCCTTGCCTTGCATAGCCTTTGCTTTGCCCTTTTGTCTTGGCTTGCTTTTCCCTTTTGCCTTATGTTGCCTTGCCTTGGTTTGCCCTTTTGCCTTGCCTTGCTTTGCCCTTTTGCCATGTCTTGCCTTTCCTTGCTTTGCCCTTTTGCCATGTCTTGCCTTGCCTTCCTTTGCCCTTTTGCGTTGCCTTGCCTTGTCTTGCTTTGCCCTTTTGACTTGCCTTGCCTTGCTTTGCCCTTTTGACTTGCCTTGCCTTGAATTGCCCTTTTTGCATTGCCTTGCCTTGCTATGCCATTTTCCCTTCCCTTGCATTGCTTTGCTTCACCCTTTTGCCTTGCATTGCCTTGTTTTGCACTTTTGATTTGCCTTGCATTGCCTTGATTTGCCCTTTTGCCTTGCCTTGCATTGCCTTTCTTTGCCCTTTTGCCTTTACTTGCATTGCCTTGGTTTGCCCTTTTGCCTTGCCTTGCCTTGAATTGCCTTTTTTGCTTTGCCTTGCCTTGCTATGCCATTTTCCCTTCCCTTGCATTGTTTTGCTTCACCCTTTTGCCTTGCATTGCCTTGTTTTGCACTTTTGATTTGCCTTTCATTGCCTTGATTTGCCCTTTTGCCTTGCCTTGCATTGCCTTTCTTTGCCCTTTTGCATTTACTTGCTTTGCCTTGGTTTGCCCTTTTGCCTTGCCTTGCCTTGCTTTGCCCTTTTGCCTTGGCTTCCTTTGTCGTTTTGCGTTGCCTTGCCTTGCCTTGCTTTGCTCTTTTGCCTTGCCTTGACTTGCCTTGCTTTGCCCTTTTGCCTTGCCTTGCATTTCCTTTTTGCCTTGCCTTGCCTTGTCTTGCTTTGCCCTTTTGCCTTGCCTTGTCTTTCTTTGCCCTTTTGTCTTGCATTGCCTTGCCTTGCTTTGCCCTTTTGCCTTGCCTTGCCTTGCTTTGCCCTTTTGCCTTGACTGTCCTTCTCTTGCTTTCCCTTTTGACTTGCCTTACTTTGCTATGCCATTTTGCCTTGCCTTGCCTTGCCTTGCTTTGCTCTTTTGCTTTGACTTGTCTTGCCTTCCTTTGCCCTTTTGCCTTGCCTTGCGTTGCCTTGCTTTGCTCTTATGCCTGCAGTTGCCTTGCGTTAGGTTTGCCTTTTTGCCTTGAATTGCCTTGGAATCCTTTGCCCTTTTGACTTGCCTTGCCTTGCTTTGCCTTTTGTCTTGCATTGCTTTGCCTTGGTTTGCCCTTTTTGCCTTGCCTTGCCTTGCTTTGCCCTTTTGCCTTGGCTTCCTTTGCCCTTTTGCGTTGCCTTGCCTTGCCTTGCTTTGCTCTTTTGCCTTGCCTTGACTTGCCTTGCTTTGCCCTTTTGCCTTGCCTTGCATTTCCTTTTTGCCTTGCCTTGCCTTGTCTTGCTTTGCCCTTTTGCCTTGCCTTGTCTTGCTTTGCCCTTTTGTCTTGCATTGCCTTGCCTTGCTTTGCCCTTTTGCCTTGCCTTGCCTTGCTTTGCCCTTTTGCCTTGACTGTCCTTCTCTTGCTTTCCCTTTTGACTTGCCTTACTTTGCTATGCCATTTTGCCTTGCCTTGCCTTGCCTTGCTTTGCTCTTTTGCTTTGACTTGCCTTGCCTTCCTTTGCCCTTTTGCCTTGCCTTGCGTTGCCTTGCTTTGCTCTTTTGCCTGCAGTTGCCTTGCGTTAGGTTTGCCTTTTTGCCTTGAATTGCCTTGGAATGCTTTGCCCTTTTGACTTGCCTTGCCTTGCTTTGCCTTTTGTCTTGCATTGCTTTGCCTTGGTTTGCCCTTTTTGCCTTGCCTTGCCTTGCTTTGCCCTTTTGCCTTGGCTTCCTTTGCCCTTTTGCGTTGCCTTGCCTTGCCTTGCTTTGCTCTTTTGCCTTGCCTTGACTTGCCTTGCTTTGCCCTTTTGCCTTGCCTTGCATTTCCTTTTTGCCTTGCCTTGCCTTGTCTTGCTTTGCCCTTTTGCCTTGCCTTGTCTTGCTTTGCCCTTTTGTCTTGCATTGCCTTGCCTTGCTTTGCCCTTTGGCCTTGCCTTGCCTTGCCTTGCTTTGCCATTTTGTCTTTCCTTGCCTTCCCTTTCTTTCCCTTTTGCCTTGCCTTGCTTTGCCCTTTTGCCTTGCCTTGCCTTGCCTTCCTTTGCCCTTTTGCCTTGCCTTGCATAGCTTTTGCTTTTCCCTTTTGCCTTGCCTTGAATTGCCCTTTTGCCTTGCCTTGCCTTGCTATGCCATTTTCCCTTGCCTTGCATTGCTTTGCTTTGCCCTTTTACCTTGCATTGCCTTGCTTTGCCCTTTTGATTTGCCTTGCATTCCTTTGCTTTGCCCTTTTGCCTTGCCTGGCATTCTCTTGCTTTCCCTTTTGACTTGCCTTACTTTGCTATGCCATTTTGCCTTGCCTTGCCTTGCTTTGCTCTTTTGCTTTGACTTGCCTTCCTTTGCCCTTTTGCCTTGTCTTGCCTTGCTTTGCTCTTTTGCCTGCAGTTGGCTTGAGTTAGGTTTGCCCTTTTGCCTTGAATTGCCTTGGAATTCTTTGCCCTTTTGGCATGCCTTGCCTTGCTTTGCCTTTTTGTCTTGCATTGCTTTGCCTTGCTTTGCCCTTTTGCCTTGACTTGCCTTGCCATGCTTTGCCCTTTTGTCTTGCGTTGCCTTGCCTTGCTTTGCCCTTTTGCCTTGACTTGCCTTAACTTGATTTGCCCTTTTGCCTTGCCTTGCCTTGCCTTGCTTTGCCCTTTTGTCTTGCCTTGCCTTCCCTTTCTTTGCCCTTTTGCCTTGCCTTGCTTTGCCCTTTTGCCTTGCCTTGTCTTGCCTTCCTTTGCCCTTTTGCCTTGCCTTGCATAGCCTTTGCTTTGCCCTTTTGCCTTGCATAGACTTGCCCTTTTGCCTTGCCTTGCCTTGCCTTGCTTTGCCCTTTGTCCTTGCATTTCCTTGAATTGCCCTTGTGCCTTCCCTTGCATTGCCTTGCTTTGCCCTTTTGCCTTGCCTTACCTTGCCTTGCTTTGCCCTTTTGCCTTGCCTGGCCTTGTCTTGCTTTCCCTTTTGACTTGCCTTACTTTGCTATGCCATTTTGCCTTGCCTTGCCTTGCCCTGCTTTGCTCTTTTGCCTTCACTTGCCTTGCGTTAGGATTGCCCTTTTGCCTTGAATTGCCTTGGAATGCTTTGCCCTTTTGACTTGCCTTGCCTTGCTTTGCCCTTTCGTCTTGCATTGCCTTGTTTTACCCTTTTGATTTGCCTTGCCTTCCTTTCCCTATTGTCTTGCATTCCCTTGCCTTGCTTTACCCATTTGCCCTTGCTTGCTTTGCCTTGCTTTGCCCTTTTGCCTTGCCTTGCTTTGCCCTTTTGCCTTGCCTGGACTTGGTGTACCATTTTGCCTTCCCTTGCCTTGACTTGCTTTCTCTTTTGACTTGCCTTGCTTTGCTTTGCACTTTTGCCTCGCCTTGCCTTGCCTTGCTTTGCCCTTTTGCCTTGACTTGCCTTGCCTTTCTTTGCCAATTTGCCTTGCCTTGCTTTTCCTTTTTGCCTTGCCTTGCCTTGTCTTGCTTTGCCCTTTTGCCTTGCCTTGCCTTGTCTTCCTTTGCCCTTTTGCCTTGCCTTGCATAGCCTTTGCTTTGCCCTTTTGCCTTGGCTTGCTTTTCCCTTTTGCCTTATGTTGCCTTGCCTTGGTTTGCCCTTTTGCCTTGCCTTGCCTTGCTTTGCCCTTTTCCCCTTGCCTTTCATTGCCTAGCTTTGCCCTTTTGCCTTTCCTTGCTTTGCCCTTTTGCCATGTCTTGCCTTGCCTTCCTTTGCCCTTTTGCGTTGCCTTGCCTTGCTTTGCCCTTTTGACTTGCCTTGCCTTGAATTGCCCTTTTTGCATTGCCTTGCCTTGCTATGCCATTTTCCCTTCCCTTGCATTGCTTTGCTTCACCCTTTTGCCTTGCATTGCCTTGTTTTGCACTTTTGATTTGCCTTGCATTGCCTTGATTTGCCCTTTTGCCTTGCCTTGCATTGCCTTTCTTTGCCCTTTTGCATTTACTTGCTTTGCCTTGGTTTGCCCTTTTGCCTTGCCTTGCCTTGCTTTGCCCTTTTGCCTTGGCTTCCTTTGTCGTTTTGCGTTGCCTTGCCTTGCCTTGCTTTGCTCTTTTGCCCTGGCTTCCTTTGCCCTATTGCGTTGCCTTGCCTTGCCTTGCTTTGCTCTTTTGCCTTGCCTTGACTTGCCTTGCTTTGCCCTTTTGCCTTGCCTTGCATTTCCTTTTTGCCTTGCCTTGCCTTGTCTTGCTTTGCCCTTTTGCCTTGCCTTGTCTTGCTTTGCCCTTTTGTCTTGCATTGCCTTGCCTTGCTTTGCCCTTTTGCCTTGCCTTGCCTTGCTTTGCCCTTTTGCCTTGCCTGTCCTTCTCTTGCTTTCCCTTTTGACTTGCCTTACTTTGCTATGCCATTTTGCCTTGCCTTGCCTTGCCTTGCTTTGCTCTTTTGCTTTGACTTGCCTTGCCTTCCTTTGCCCTTTTGCCTTGCCTTGCGTTGCCTTGCTTTGCTCTTTTGCCTGCAGTTGCCTTGCGTTAGGTTTGCCCTTTTGCCTTGAATTGCCTTGGAATGCTTTGCCCTTTTGCCTTGCCTTGCCTTGCTTTGTCCTTTTGCCTTGCATTGCCTTGATTTGCCCTTTTGCCTTCCCTTGCATTGCCTTGCTTTGTCCTTTTGCCTTGCCTTACCTTGCCTTGCTTTGCCCTTTTACCTTCCCTGGCCTTGTCTTGCTTTCCCTTTTGACTTGCCTTACTTTGCTATGCCATTTTGCCTTGCCTTGCCTTGCCCTGCTTTGCTCTTTTGCCTTCACTTGCCTTGCGTTAGGATTGCCCTTTTGCCTTGAATTGCCTTGGAATGCTTTGCCCTTTTGACTTGCCTTGCCTTGCTTTGCCCTTTCGTCGTGCATTGCCTTGTTTTACCCTTTTGATTTGCCTTGCCTTCCTTTCCCTATTGTCTTGCATTCCCTTGCCTTGCTTTACCCATTTGCCCTTGCTTGCTTTGCCTTGGTTTGCCCTTTTGCCTTGCCTTGCTTTGGCCTTTTGCCTTGCCTGGCCTTGGTGTGCCATTTTGCCTTCCCTTGCCTTGACTTGCTTTCCCTTTTGACTTGCCTTGCTTTGCTTTGCACTTTTGCCTCGCCTTGCCTTGCCTTGCTTTGCCCTTTTGCCTTGAATTGCCTTGCCTTTCTTTGCCAATTTGCCTTGCCTTGCTTTTCCTTTTTGCCTTGCCTTGCCTTGTCTTGCTTTGCCCTTTTGCCTTGCCTTGCCTTGTCTTCCTTTGCCCTTTTCCCTTGCCTTTCATTGCCTAGCTTTGCCCTTTTGCCTTTCCTTGCTTTGCCCTTTTGCCATGTCTTGCCTTGCCTTGCTTTGCCCTTTTGCCTTGCCTTGCCTTGTCTTGCTTTGCCCTTTTGCATTGCCTTGCCTTGTCTTGCTTTGCCCTTTTGACTTGCCTTGCCTTGCTTTGCCCTTTTGACTTGCCTTGCCTTGAATTGCCCTTTTTGCATTGCCTTGCCTTTCTATGCCATTTTCCCTTGCGTTGCATCGCTTTGCTTCGCCCTTTTGCCTTGCATTGCCTTGTTTTGCACTTTTGATTTGCCTTGCATTGCCTTGATTTGCCCTTTTGTCTTGCCTTCCCTTTCTTTGCCCTTTTGCCTTTACTTGCTTTGCCTTGGTTTGCCCTTTTGCCTTGCCTTGCCTTGCTTTGCCCTTTTGCCTTGGCTTCCTTTGCCGTTTTGCGTTGCCTTGCCTTGCCTTGCTTTGCTCTTTTGCCTTGCCTTGACTTGCCTTGCTTTGCCCTTTTGCCTTGCCTTGCTTTGCCCTTTTGCCTTGCCTTGCCTTGTCTTGCTTTGCCATTTTGCCTTGCCTTGTCTTGATTTGCCCTTTTGTCTTGCATTGCCTTGCCTTGCTTTGCCCTTTTGTTTTGCCTTGCCTTGCCTTGCTTTGCCCTTTTGCCTTGACTGTCCTTCTCTTGCTTTCCCTTTTGACTTGCCTTACTTTGCTATGCCATTTTGCCTTGCCTTGCCTTGCCTTGCTTTGCTCTTATGCTTTGACTTGCCTTGCCTTCCTTTGCCCTTTTGCCTTGCCTTGCGTTGCCTTGCTTTGCTCTTTTGCCTGCAGTTGCCTTGCGTTAGGTTTGCCCTTTTGCCTTGAATTGCCTTGGAATGCTTTGCCCTTTTGACTTGCCTTGCCTTGCTTTGCCTTTTGTCTTGCATTGCTTTGCCTTGCTTTGCCCTTTTGCCTTGACTTGCCCTGCCTTGCTTACCCTTTTGTCTTGCATTGCCTTGCCTTGCTTTGCCCTTTTGCCTTGACTTGCTTTGCCCTTTTGCCTTGCATTGCCTTGCCTTCCTTTGCCCTTTAGCCTTGCCTTGCATAGCCTTTGCTTTGCCCTTTTGCCTTGCCTAGACTTGCCCTTTTGCCTTGCCTTGCTTTGTCCTTTTGCCTTGCATTGCCTTGATTTGCCCTTTTGCCTTCCCTTGCATTGCCTTGCTTTGTCCTTTTGCCTTGCCTTACCTTTCCTTGCTTTGCCCTTTTGCCTTGCCTGGCCTTGTCTTGCTTTCCCTTTTGACTTGCCTTACTTTGCTATGCCATTTTGCCTTGCCTTGCCTTGCCCTGCTTTGCTCTTTTGCCTTCACTTGCCTTGCGTTAGGATTGCCCTTTTGCCTTGAATTGCCTTGGAATGCTTTGCCCTTTTGACTTGCCTTGCCTTGCTTTGCCCTTTCGTCTTGCATTGCCTTGTTTTACCCTTTTGATTTGCCTTGCCTTCCTTTCCCTATTGTCTTGCATTCCCTTGCCTTGCTTTACCCATTTGCCCTTGCTTGCTTTGCCTTGCTTTGCCCTTTTGCCTTGCCTTGCTTTGCCCTTTTGCCTTGCCTGGACTTGGTGTGCCATTTTGCCTTCCCTTGCCTTGACTTGCTTTCTCTTTTGACTTGCCTTGCTTTGCTTTGCACTTTTGCCTCGCCTTGCCTTGCCTTGCTTTGCCCTTTTGCCTTGACTTGCCTTGCCTTTCTTTGCCAATTTGCCTTGCCTTGCTTTTCCTTTTTGCCTTGCCTTGCCTTGTCTTGCTTTGCCCTTTTGCCTTGCCTTGCCTTGTCTTCCTTTGCCCTTTTGCCTTGCCTTGCATAGCCTTTGCTTTGCCCTTTTGCCTTGGCTTGCTTTTCCCTTTTGCCTTATGTTGCCTTGCCTTGGTTTGCCCTTTTGCCTTGCCTTGCCTTGCTTTGCCCTTTTCCCCTTGCCTTTCATTGCCTAGCTTTGCCCTTTTGCCTTTCCTTGCTTTGCCCTTTTGCCATGTCTTGCCTTGCCTTCCTTTGCCCTTTTGCGTTGCCTTGCCTTGTCTTCCTTTGCCCTTTTGCATTGCCTTGCCTTGTCTTGCTTTGCCCTTTTGACTTGCCTTGCCTTGCTTTGCCCTTTTGACTTGCCTTGCCTTGAATTGCCCTTTTTGCATTGCCTTGCCTTGCTATGCCATTTTCCCTTCCCTTCCATTGCTTTGCTTCACCCTTTTGCCTTGCATTGCCTTGTTTTGCACTTTTGATTTGCCTTGCATTGCCTTGATTTGCCCTTTTGCCTTGCCTTGCATTGCCTTTCTTTGCCTTTTTGCCTTTACTTGCTTTGCCTTGGTTTGCCCTTTTGCCTTGCCTTGCCTTGCTTTGCCCTTTTGCCTTGGCTTCCTTTGTCGTTTTGCGTTGCCTTGCCTTGCCTTGCTTTGCTCTTTTGCCTTGCCTTGCTTTGCCCTTTTGCCTTGCCTTGCATTTCCTTTTTGCCTTGCCTTGCCTTGTCTTGCTTTGCCCTTTTGCCTTGCCCTGTCTTGCCTTGCTTTGCCCTTTTGCCTTGACTTGCTTTGCCCTTTTGCCTTGCATTGCCTTGCCTTCCTTTGCCCTTTAGCCTTGCCTTGCATAGCCTTTGCTTTGCCCTTTTGCCTTGCCTAGACTTTCCCTTTTGCCTTGCCTTGCTTTGTCCTTTTGCCTTGCATTGCCTTGATTTGCCCTTTTGCCTTCCCTTGCATTGCCTTGCTTTGTCCTTTTGCCTTGCCTTACCTTTCCTTGCTTTGCCCTTTTGCCTTGCCTGGCCTTGTCTTGCTTTCCCTTTTGACTTGCCTTACTTTGCTATGCCATTTTGCCTTGCCTTGCCTTGCCCTGCTTTGCTCTTTTGCCTTCACTTGCCTTGCGTTAGGATTGCCCTTTTGCCTTGAATTGCCTTGGAATGCTTTGCCCTTTTGACTTGCCTTGCCTTGCTTTGCCCTTTCGTCTTGCATTGCCTTGTTTTACCCTTTTGATTTGCCTTGCCTTCCTTTCCCTATTGTCTTGCATTCCCTTGCCTTGCTTTACCCATTTGCCCTTGCTTGCTTTGCCTTGCTTTGCCCTTTTGCCTTGCCTTGCTTTGCCCTTTTGCCTTGCCTGGACTTGGTGTACCATTTTGCCTTCCCTTGCCTTGACTTGCTTTCTCTTTTGACTTGCCTTGCTTTGCTTTGCACTTTTGCCTCGCCTTGCCTTGCCTTGCTTTGCCCTTTTGCCTTGACTTGCCTTGCCTTTCTTTGCCAATTTGCCTTGCCTTGCTTTTCCTTTTTGCCTTGCCTTGCCTTGTCTTGCTTTGCCCTTTTGCCTTGCCTTGCCTTGTCTTCCTTTGCCCTTTTGCCTTGCCTTGCATAGCCTTTGCTTTGCCCTTTTGCCTTGGCTTGCTTTTCCCTTTTGCCTTATGTTGCCTTGCCTTGGTTTGCCCTTTTGCCTTGCCTTGCCTTGCTTTGCCCTTTTCCCCTTGCCTTTCATTGCCTAGCTTTGCCCTTTTGCCTTTCCTTGCTTTGCCCTTTTGCCATGTCTTGCCTTGCCTTCCTTTGCCCTTTTGCGTTGCCTTGCCTTGTCTTCCTTTGCCCTTTTGCATTGCCTTGCCTTGTCTTGCTTTGCCCTTTTGACTTGCCTTGCCTTGCTTTGCCCTTTTGACTTGCCTTGCCTTGAATTGCCCTTTTTGCATTGCCTTGCCTTGCTATGCCATTTTCCCTTCCCTTCCATTGCTTTGCTTCACCCTTTTGCCTTGCATTGCCTTGTTTTGCACTTTTGATTTGCCTTGCATTGCCTTGATTTGCCCTTTTGCCTTGCCTTGCATTGCCTTTCTTTGCCTTTTTGCCTTTACTTGCTTTGCCTTGGTTTGCCCTTTTGCCTTGCCTTGCCTTGCTTTGCCCTTTTGCCTTGGCTTCCTTTGTCGTTTTGCGTTGCCTTGCCTTGCCTTGCTTTGCTCTTTTGCCTTGCCTTGCTTTGCCCTTTTGCCTTGCCTTGCATTTCCTTTTTGCCTTGCCTTGCCTTGTCTTGCTTTGCCCTTTTGCCTTGCCTTGTCTTGCTTTGCCCTTTTGTCTTGCATTGCCTTGCTTTGCTTTGCCCTTTTGCCTTGCCTTGCCTTGCTTTGCTCTTTTGCCTTGCCTTGCATTGCCCTGCTTTGCCATTTTGCCTTGCATTGCATTGCTTTGCCCTTCTGATTTGCCTTGCATTGCCTTGCTTTGCCCTTTTGCCTTGCCTTGCTTTGCCCTTTTTCCTTGCCTTGCCTTGGTGTGCCATTTTGCCTTCCCTTGCCTTGACTTGCTTTCCCTTTTGACTTGCCTTGCCTTGCTTTGCCCTTTTGTCTTGCCTTGCCTTCCCTTTCTTTGCTCTTTTGCCTTACCTTGCCTTGCTTTGCCAATTTGCCTTGCATTGCTTTTCCTTTTTGCCTTGCCTTGCCTTGTCTTGCTTTGCCCTTTTGCCTTGCCTTGTCTTCCTCTGCCCTTTTGCCTTGCCTTGCATATCCTTTGCTTTGCCCTTTTGCCTTGGCTTGCTTTTCCCTTTTGCCTCATGTACCTTGCCTTGGTTTGCCCTTTTGCCTTGCCTTTCCTTGCCTTGCTTTGCCCTTTTCCCTTGCCTTTCATTGCCTAGCTTTGCCCTTTTGCCTTTCCTTGCTTTGCCCTTTTGCCGTGTCTTGCCTTGGCTTCCTTTGCCCTTTTGCGTTGCCTTGCCTTGCCTTTCTTTGCTTTTTGCTTTGCCTTGACTTGCCTTGCTTTGCCCTTTTGCCTTGCCTTGCCTTGTCTTGTTTTGCCCTTTTGCCTTGCCTTGCTTTCCTTTTCTCTTTTGCCTTTCCTTATCTTTCCTTCCTTTGCCCTTTAGCCTTGCCTTGCCTTCCTTTGCTCTTTTGCGTTGCCTTGCCTTGCTTTGCCATTTTGCCTTGCACTGCCATGCCTTGGTTTTCTGTTTTCACTTTCCTTCCCTTGCCTTACTTTGCCCTTTTGCCTTGCCATGCCTTGCTTTGCCCCTTTGCCTTGCCATGCCTTGCATTTCTTTGCCCTTTTTTCCTTTTCTTGCCTTGCCTTGGTTTGCCCTTTTGCCTTGCCTTGCCTTTTTTTACCCATTTGCCTTTTCTTGCCTTGCCTTGCTTTGCCCTTTTGCCTTCCCTTGTATTGTCTTGCTTTGCCCTTTTGCCTCGGCTTACTTTGCCCTTTTGAGTTGCCTTGCCTTGTCTTGCTTTGCTGTTTTGCCTTGATTTGCCTTGCTTTGCCCTTTTGCCTTGCCTTGCTTTGCCTTTTGCCTTGCATTGCCTTGCCTTGGTGTGCCTTTTTGCCTTGCCTTGCCTTCTCTTACTTTCCCTTTTGCCTTGCCTTGCCTTGCCTTGCTTTCCCCTTTTCCCTTGCCTTTCATTGACTAGCTTTGCCCTTTTGCCTTTCCTTGCTTTGCCATTTTGCCTTGCATTCCCTTGCCCTGGTTTGCCCAGTTGCATTGCCTTGCCTTACCTTGCTTTACCCTTTTGCCTTGCCTTGCCTTGTTTTACCCTTTTGATTTGCCTTGCCTTCCTTGCCCTATTGTCTTGCATTCCCTTGCCTTGCTTTACCCATTTGCCCTTGCTTGCCTTGCTTTGCTTTGCCCTTTTGCCTTGCCTTGCTTTGCCCTTTTGCCTTGCCTTGCCTTGGTGTGCCATTTTGCCTTCCCTTGCCTTGACTTGCTTTCCCTTTTGACTTGCCTTGCTTTGCTTAGCAATTTTGCCTCGCCTTGCCTTGCCTTGCTTTGCTCTTTTGCCTTGCCTTGCCTTGCCTTTCTTTGCCAATTTGCCTTGGCTTGCTTTTCCTTTTTGCCTTGCCTTGCCTTGTCTTGCTTTGCCCTTTTGCCTTGCCTTGCCTTGTCTTCCTTTGCCCTTTTGCCTTGCCTTGCATAGCCTTTTCTTTGCCCTTTTGCCTTGCCTTGCTTTTCCTTTTTGCCTTGCCTTGCCTTGTCTTGCTTTGCCCTTTTGCCTTGCCTTGCCTTGCCTTTCTATGCCATTTTCCTTTTCCTTGCATTGCTTTTCCTCGCCCTTTTGCATGCATTGCCTTGTTTTGCCCTTTTGATTTGCCTTGCATTGCCTTGGTTTGCCCTTTTCCCTTGCCTTGCATTGCCTTTCTTTGCCCTTTTGCCTTTACTTGCTTTGCCTTGGTTTGCCCTTTTGCCTTGCCTTGCCTTGCTTTTCCCTTTTGCCTTGGCTTCCTTTGCCCTTTTGCGTTGCCTTGCCTTGCCTTGCTTTGCCCTTTTGTCTTGCATTGCCTTGCCTTGCTTTGTCCTTTTGCCTTGACTTGCCTTACCTTGCTTTGCCCTTTTGCCTTGCCTTGCCTTGCTTTGCCCTTTTGCCTTGCCTTGCCTTGCTTTCCATTGCCCTTTTGCCTTGCCTTGCATAGCTTTTGCTTTGCCCTTTTGCCTTGCCTTGAAATGCCCCTTTGCCTTGCATTGCCTTGCTATGCCATTTTCCCTTGCCTTGCATTGCTTTGCTTTGCCCTTTTGCCTTGCATTGCCTTGCTTTGCCCTTTTGATTTGCCTTGCATGGTCTTGCTTTGTTCTTTTGCCTTGCCTTGCCTTGGTGTGCCATTTTTCCTTGCCTTGCCTTGCTTTGTCCTTTTGCCTTGCATTGCCTTGATTTGCCCTTTTGCCTTCCCTTGCATTGCCTTACTTTGCCCTTTTGCCTTGCCTTACCTTGCCTTGCTTTGCCCTTTTGCCTTGCCTGTCCTTCTCTTGCTTTCCCTTTTGACTTGCCTTACTTTGCTATGCCATTTTGCCTTGCCTTGCCTTGCCTTGCTTTGCTCTTTTGCTTTGACTTGCCTTGCCTTCCTTTGCCCTTTTGCCTTGCCTTGCGTTGCCTTGCTTTGCTCTTTTGCCTGCAGTTGCCTTGCGTTAGGTTTGCCCTTTTGCCTTGAATTGCCTTGGAAAGCTTTGCCCTTTTGACTTGCCTTGCCTTGCTTTGCCTTTTGTCTTGCATTGCCTTGCCTTGCTTTGCCGTTTTGCCTTGCCTTGCTTTGCCCTTTTGCCTTGCCTTGCCTTGCCTTGCCCTTTTGCCTTGCCTTGCCTTGCCTTGCTTTGCCCTTTAGCCTTGCCTTGCATAGCCTTTGCTTTGCCCTTTTGCCTTGCCTAGACTTGCCCTTTTGCCTTGCCTTCCTTTGCCCTTTTGCCTTGCCTTGCGTTGCCTTCCTTTGCTCTTTTGCCTGCAGTTGCCTTGCGTTAGGTTTGCCCTTTTGCCTTGAATTGCCTTGGAATTCTTTGCCCTTTTGCCTTGCATTGCCTTGCTTTGCCCTTTTGATTTTCCTTGCATTGTCTTGCTTTGTTCTTTGGCTTGCCTTGCCTTGGTGTGCCTTTTTTCCTTGCCTTGCCTTGCTTTGTCCTTTTGCCTTGCATTGCCTTGATTTGTCCTTTTGCCTTCCCTTGCATTGCCTTGCTTTGTCCTTTTGCCTTGCCTTACCTTGCCTTGCTTTGCCCTTTTGCATTGCCTGGCCTTGTCTTGCTTTCCCTTTTGACTTGCCTTACTTTGCTATGCCATTTTGCCTTGCCTTGCCTTGCCCTGCTTTGCTCTTTTGCCTTCACTTGCCTTGCGTTAGGATTGCCCTTTTGCCTTGAATTGCCTTGGAATGCTTTGCCCTTTTGACTTGCCTTGCCTTGCTTTGCCCTTTCGTCTTGCATTGCCTTGTTTTACCCTTTTGATTTGCCTTGCCTTCCTTTCCCTATTGTCTTGCATTCCCTTGCCTTGCTTTACCCATTTGCCCTTGCTTGCTTTGCCTTGGTTTGCCCTTTTGCCTTGCCTTGCTTTGCCCTTTTGCCTTGCCTGGCCTTGTTGTGCCATTTTGCCTTCCCTTGCCTTGTCTTCCTTTGCCCTTTTGCCTTGCCTTGCATAGCCTTTGCTTTGCCCTTTTGTCTTGGCTTGCTTTTCCCTTTTGCCTTATGTTGCCTTGCCTTGGTTTGCCCTTTTGCCTTGCCTTGCCTTGCTTTGCCCTTTTCCCCTTGCCTTTCATTGCCTAGCTTTGCCCTTTTGCCTTTCCTTGCTTTGCCCTTTTGCCATGTCTTGCCTTTCCTTGCTTTGCCCTTTTGCCATGTCTTGCCTTGCCTTCCTTTGCCCTTTTGCGTTGCCTTGCCTTGTCTTGCTTTGCCCTTTTGACTTGCCTTGCCTTGCTTTGCCCTTTTGACTTGCCTTGCCTTGAATTGCCCTTTTTGCATTGCCTTGCCTTGCTATGCCATTTTCCCTTCCCTTGCATTGCTTTGCTTCACCCTTTTGCCTTGCATTGCCTTGTTTTGCACTTTTGATTTGCCTTGCATTGCCTTGATTTGCCCTTTTGCCTTGCCTTGCATTGCCTTTCTTTGCCCTTTTGCCTTTACTTGCATTGCCTTGGTTTGCCCTTTTGCCTTGCCTTGCCTTGAATTGCCTTTTTTGCTTTGCCTTGCCTTGCTATGCCATTTTCCCTTCCCTTGCATTGTTTTGCTTCACCCTTTTGCCTTGCATTGCCTTGTTTTGCACTTTTGATTTGCCTTTCATTGCCTTGATTTGCCCTTTTGCCTTGCCTTGCATTGCCTTTCTTTGCCCTTTTGCATTTACTTGCTTTGCCTTGGTTTGCCCTTTTGCCTTGCCTTGCCTTGCTTTGCCCTTTTGCCTTGGCTTCCTTTGTCGTTTTGCGTTGCCTTGCCTTGCCTTGCTTTGCTCTTTTGCCTTGCCTTGACTTGCCTTGCTTTGCCCTTTTGCCTTGCCTTGCATTTCCTTTTTGCCTTGCCTTGCCTTGTCTTGCTTTGCCCTTTTGCCTTGCCTTGTCTTTCTTTGCCCTTTTGTCTTGCATTGCCTTGCCTTGCTTTGCCCTTTTGCCTTGCCTTGCCTTGCTTTGCCCTTTTGCCTTGACTGTCCTTCTCTTGCTTTCCCTTTTGACTTGCCTTACTTTGCTATGCCATTTTGCCTTGCCTTGCCTTGCCTTGCTTTGCTCTTTTGCTTTGACTTGCCTTGCCTTCCTTTGCCCTTTTGCCTTGCCTTGCGTTGCCTTGCTTTGCTCTTTTGCCTGCAGTTGCCTTGCGTTAGGTTTGCCTTTTTGCCTTGAATTGCCTTGGAATGCTTTGCCCTTTTGACTTGCCTTGCCTTGCTTTGCCTTTTGTCTTGCATTGCTTTGCCTTGGTTTGCCCTTTTTGCCTTGCCTTGCCTTGCTTTGCCCTTTTGCCTTGGCTTCCTTTGCCCTTTTGCGTTGCCTTGCCTTGCCTTGCTTTGCTCTTTTGCCTTGCCTTGACTTGCCTTGCTTTGCCCTTTTGCCTTGCCTTGCATTTCCTTTTTGCCTTGCCTTGCCTTGTCTTGCTTTGCCCTTTTGCCTTGCCTTGTCTTGCTTTGCCCTTTTGTCTTGCATTGCCTTGCCTTGCTTTTCCCTTTTGCCTTGCCTTGCCTTGCTTTGCCCTTTTGCCTTGACTGTCCTTCTCTTGCTTTCCCTTTTGACTTGCCTTACTTTGCTATGCCATTTTGCCTTGCCTTGCCTTGCCTTGCTTTGCTCTTTTGCTTTGACTTGCCTTGCCTTCCTTTGCCCTTTTGCCTTGCCTTGCGTTGCCTTGCTTTGCTCTTTTGCCTGCAGTTGCCTTGCGTTAGGTTTGCCTTTTTGCCTTGAATTGCCTTGGAATGCTTTGCCCTTTTGACTTGCCTTGCCTTGCTTTGCCTTTTGTCTTGCATTGCTTTGCCTTGGTTTGCCCTTTTTGCCTTGCCTTGCCTTGCTTTGCCCTTTTGCCTTGGCTTCCTTTGCCCTTTTGCGTTGCCTTGCCTTGCCTTGCTTTGCTCTTTTGCCTTGCCTTGACTTGCCTTGCTTTGCCCTTTTGCCTTGCCTTGCATTTCCTTTTTGCCTTGCCTTGCCTTGTCTTGCTTTGCCCTTTTGCCTTGCCTTGTCTTGCTTTGCCCTTTTGTCTTGCATTGCCTTGCCTTGCTTTGCCCTTTGGCCTTGCCTTGCCTTGCCTTGCTTTGCCATTTTGTCTTTCCTTGCCTTCCCTTTCTTTCCCTTTTGCCTTGCCTTGCTTTGCCCCTTTGCCTTGCCTTGCCTTGCCTTCCTTTGCCCTTTTGCCTTGCCTTGCATAGCTTTTGCTTTTCCCTTTTGCCTTGCCTTGAATTGCCCTTTTGCCTTGCCTTGCCTTGCTATGCCATTTTCCCTTGCCTTGCATTGCTTTGCTTTGCCCTTTTACCTTGCATTGCCTTGCTTTGCCCTTTTGATTTGCCTTGCATTCCTTTGCTTTGCCCTTTTGCCTTGCCTGGCATTCTCTTGCTTTCCCTTTTGACTTGCCTTACTTTGCTATGCCATTTTGCCTTGCCTTGCCTTGCTTTGCTCTTTTGCTTTGACTTGCCTTCCTTTGCCCTTTTGCCTTGTCTTGCCTTGCTTTGCTCTTTTGCCTGCAGTTGGCTTGAGTTAGGTTTGCCCTTTTGCCTTGAATTGCCTTGGAATTCTTTGCCCTTTTGGCATGCCTTGCCTTGCTTTGCCTTTTTGTCTTGCATTGCTTTGCCTTGCTTTGCCCTTTTGCCTTGACTTGCCTTGCCATGCTTTGCCCTTTTGTCTTGCGTTGCCTTGCCTTGCTTTGCCCTTTTGCCTTGACTTGCCTTAACTTGATTTGCCCTTTTGCCTTGCCTTGCCTTGCCTTGCTTTGCCCTTTTGTCTTGCCTTGCCTTCCCTTTCTTTGCCCTTTTGCCTTGCCTTGCTTTGCCCTTTTGCCTTGCCTTGCCTTGCCTTCCTTTGCCCTTTTGCCTTGCCTTGCATAGCCTTTGCTTTGCCCTTTTGCCTTGCATAGACTTGCCCTTTTGCCTTGCCTTGCCTTGCCTTGCTTTGCCCTTTGTCCTTGCATTTCCTTGAATTGCCCTTGTGCCTTCCCTTGCATTGCCTTGCTTTGCCCTTTTGCCTTGCCTTACCTTGCCTTGCTTTGCCCTTTTGCCTTGCCTGGCCTTCTCTTGCTTTCCCTTTTGACTTGCCTTACTTTGCTATGCCATTTTGCCTTGCCTTGCCTTGCCCTGCTTTGCTCTTTTGCCTTCACTTGCCTTGCGTTAGGATTGCCCTTTTGCCTTGAATTGCCTTGGAATGCTTTGCCCTTTTGACTTGCCTTGCCTTGCTTTGCCCTTTCGTCTTGCATTGCCTTGTTTTACCCTTTTGATTTGCCTTGCCTTCCTTTCCCTATTGTCTTGCATTCCCTTTCCTTGCTTTACCCATTTGCCTTTTCTTGCCTTGCCCTGGTTTGCCGAGTTGCACTGCCTTGCCTTGCCTTGCTTTGCGCTTTTGCCTTGCCTTGCCTTGCCTTGCTTTTCCCTTTTGCCTTGCCTTGCCTTGTTTTACCCTTTTGATTTGCCTTTCCTTCGTTTCCCTATTGTCTTGCATTCCCTTGCCTTGCTTTACCCATTTGCCCTTGCTTGCCTTGCCTTGCTTTGCTCTTTTGCCTTGCCTTGCATTGCCTTGCTTTGCCATTTTGCCTTGCATTGAATTGCTTTGCCCTTTTGCCTTGCTTTGCCCTTTTGCCTTGCCTTGCCTTGGTGTGCCATTTTGCCTTCCCTTGCCGTGACTTGCTTTCCATTTTGACGTGCCTTGCTTTGCTTTGCACTTTTGCCTTGCCTTGCCTTGCCTTGCTTTGCTCTTTGCTCTTTGCCTTGCCTTGCCTTGCCTTGCTTTGCCAATTTGCCATGCCTTGCTTTTCCTTTTTGCCTTGCATTGCCTTGTCTTGCTTTGCTATTTTGCCTTGCCTTGCCTTGTCTTCCTTTGCCATTTTGCCTTGCCTTGCATAGCCTTTGATTTGCCCTTTTGACTTGGCTTGCTTTTCCCTTTTGCCTTATGTTGCCTTGCCTTGGTTTGCCATTTTGCCTTGCCTTGCCTTGCCTTTCTTTGCCCTTTTCCCTTGCCTTTCATTGCCTAGCTTTGCCCTTTTGCCTTTCCTTGCTTTGCCCTTTTGCCATGTCTTGCCTTGCCTTGCTTTGCCGTATTGCCTTGCCTTGCATTGTCTTGCTTTGCCCTTTTGCCTTGGCTTCCTTTGCCCTTTTGCGTTGCCTTGCCTTGCCTTGCTATGCTCTTTTGCCTTGCCTTGACTTGCCTTGCTTTGCCCTTTTGCCTTGCCTTGCATTTCCTTTTTGCCTTGCCTTGCCTTGTCTTGCTTTGTCCTTTTGACTTGCCTTGCCTTGCTTTGCGCTTTTGTCTTGCATTGCCTTGCCTTGCTTTGCCATTTTGCCTTGCCTTGCCTTACCTTGCTTTGCCCTTTTGCCTTGCCTTGCCTTGCTTTGCCATTTTGTCTTTCCTTGCCTTCCATTTCTTTCCCTTTTGCCTTGCCTTGCTTTGCCCTTTTGCCTTGCCTTGCCTTGCCTTCCTTTGTCCTTTTCCCTTGCCTTGCATAGCTTTTGCTTTGCCCTTTTGCCCTGCCTTGAATTGCCCTTTTGCCTTGCCTTGCCTTGCTATGCCATTTTCCCTTGCCTTGCATTGCTTTGCTTTGCCCTTTTGCCTTGCATTGCCTTGCTTTGCCCTTTTGCCTTGCCTTGCATTGCCTTGCTTTGCCCTTTTGCCCTGGCTTCCTTTGCCCTTTTGCCTTGCCTTAACTTGCCTTGCTTTGCCCTTTTGCCTTGCCTGGCCTTCTCTTGCTTTCCCTTTTGACTTGCCTTACTTTGCTATGCCATTTTGCCTTCCCTTGCCTTGCTTTGCTCTTTTGCTTTGACTTGCCTTCATTTGCCCTTTTGCCTTGCCTTGCCTTGCTTTGCCTTTTTGTCTTGCATTGCTTTGCCTTGCTTTGCCCTTTTGCCTTGACTTGCCTTACCTTGCTTTGCCCTTTTGTCTTGCCTTGCCTTCCCTTTCTTTGCCCTTTTGCCTTGCCTTGCTTTGCCCTTTTGCCTTGCCTTGCCTTGCCTTCCTTTGCCCTTTTGCCTTGCCTTGCATAGCCTTTGCTTTGCCCTTTTGCCTTGCCTAGACTTGCCCTTTTGCCTTGCCTTGCCTTGCCTTGCTTTGCCCTTTGTCCTTGCATTTCCTTGAATTGCCCTTTTGCCTTCCCTTGCATTGCCTTGCTTTGTCCTTTTGCCTTGCCTTACCTTGCCTTGCTTTGCCTTTTTGCCTTGCCTTGCCTTGTTTTGCTTTGCCCTTTTGCCTTGCCTTGTCTTGCTTTGCCCTTTTGTCTTGCATTGCCTTGCCTTGCTTTGCCATTTTGCCTTGCCTTGCCTTGCCTTGCTTTGCCCTTTTGCCTTGACTGTCCTTCTCTTGCTTTCCCTTTTGACTTGCCTTACTTTGCTATGCCATTTTGCCTTGCCTTGCCTTGCCCTGCTTTGCTCTTTTGCCTTCACTTGCCTTGCGTTAGGATTGCCCTTTTGCCTTGAATTGCCTTGGAATGCTTTGCCCTTTTGACTTGCCTTGCCTTGCTTTGCCCTTTCGTCTTGCATTGCCTTGTTTTACCCTTTTGATTTGCCTTGCCTTCCTTTCCCTATTGTCTTGCATTCCCTTGCCTTGCTTTACCCATTTGCCCTTGCTTGCTTTGCCTTGCTTTGCCCTTTTGCCTTGCCTTGCTTTGCCCTTTTGCCTTGCCTGGCCTTGGTGTGCCATTTTGCCTTCCCTTGCCTTGACTTGCTTTCTCTTTTGACTTGCCTTGCTTTGCTTTGCACTTTTGCCTCGCCTTGCCTTGCCTTGCTTTGCCCTTTTGCCTTGACTTGCCTTGCCTTTCTTTGCCAATTTGCCTTGCCTTGCTTTTCCTTTTTGCCTTGCCTTGCCTTGTCTTGCTTTGCCCTTTT
Source organism: Columba guinea (assembly GCA_032206185.1). Lineage (NCBI taxonomy): Eukaryota > Metazoa > Chordata > Aves > Columbiformes > Columbidae > Columba > Columba guinea. Next base: position 27,940 of record JAVLUU010000780.1, read on the forward strand.
GCCTTGCCTTGCCTTGTCTTCCTTTGCCCTTTTGCCTTGCCTTGCATAGCCTTTGCTTTGCCCTTTTGCCTTGGCTTGCTTTTCCCTTTTGCCTTATGTTGCCTTGCCTTGGTTTGCCCTTTTGCCTTGCCTTGCCTTGCTTTGCCCTTTTCCCCTTGCCTTTCATTGCCTAGCTTTGCCCTTTTGCCTTTCCTTGCTTTGCCCTTTTGCCATGTCTTGCCTTGCCTTCCTTTGCCCTTTTGCGTTGCCTTGCCTTGCTTTGCCCTTTTGACTTGCCTTGCCTTGAATTGCCCTTTTTGCATTGCCTTGCCTTGCTATGCCATTTTCCCTTCCCTTGCATTGCTTTGCTTCACCCTTTTGCCTTGCATTGCCTTGTTTTGCACTTTTCATTTGCCTTGCATTGCCTTGATTTGCCCTTTTGCCTTGCCTTGCATTGCCTTTCTTTGCCCTTTTGCATTTACTTGCTTTGCCTTGGTTTGCCCTTTTGCCTTGCCTTGCCTTGCTTTGCCCTTTTGCCTTGGCTTCCTTTGTCGTTTTGCGTTGCCTTGCCTTGCCTTGCTTTGCTCTTTTGCCTTGCCTTGACTTGCCTTGCTTTGCCCTTTTGCCTTGCCTTGCATTTCCTTTTTGCCTTGCCTTGCCTTGTCTTGCTTTGCCCTTTTGCCTTGCCTTGTCTTGCTTTGCCCTTTTGTCTTGCATTGCCTTGCCTTGCTTTGCCCTTTTGCCTTGCCTTGCCTTGCTTTGCCCTTTTGCCTTGACTGTCCTTCTCTTGCTTTCCCTTTTGACTTGCCTTACTTTGCTATGCCATTTTGCCTTGCCTTGCCTTGCCTTGCTTTGCTCTTTTGCTTTGACTTGTCTTGCCTTCCTTTGCCCTTTTGCCTTGCCTTGCGTTGCCTTGCTTTGCTCTTTTGCCTGCAGTTGCCTTGCGTTAGGTTTGCCTTTTTGCCTTGAATTGCCTTGGAATGCTTTGCCCTTTTGACTTGCCTTGCCTTGCTTTGCCTTTTGTCTTGCATTGCTTTGCCTTGGTTTGCCCTTTTTGCCTTGCCTTGCCTTGCTTTGCCCTTTTGCCTTGGCTTCCTTTGCCCTTTTGCGTTGCCTTGCCTTGCCTTGCTTTGCTCTTTTGCCTTGCCTTGACTTGCCTTGCTTTGCCCTTTTGCCTTGCCTTGCATTTCCTTTTTGCCTTGCCTTGCCTTGTCTTGCTTTGCCCTTTTGCCTTGCCTTGTCTTGCTTTGCCCTTTTGTCTTGCATTGCCTTGCCTTGCTTTGCCCTTTTGCCTTGCCTTGCCTTGCTTTGCCCTTTTGCCTTGACTGTCCTTCTCTTGCTTTCCCTTTTGACTTGCCTTACTTTGCTATGCCATTTTGCCTTGCCTTGCCTTGCCTTGCTTTGCTCTTTTGCTTTGACTTGCCTTGCCTTCCTTTGCCCTTTTGCCTTGCCTTGCGTTGCCTTGCTTTGCTCTTTTGCCTGCAGTTGCCTTGCGTTAGGTTTGCCTTTTTGCCTTGAATTGCCTTGGAATGCTTTGCCCTTTTGACTTGCCTTGCCTTGCTTTGCCTTTTGTCTTGCATTGCTTTGCCTTGGTTTGCCCTTTTTGCCTTGCCTTGCCTTGCTTTGCCCTTTTGCCTTGGCTTCCTTTGCCCTTTTGCGTTGCCTTGCCTTGCCTTGCTTTGCTCTTTTGCCTTGCCTTGACTTGCCTTGCTTTGCCCTTTTGCCTTGCCTTGCATTTCCTTTTTGCCTTGCCTTGCCTTGTCTTGCTTTGCCCTTTTGCCTTGCCTTGTCTTGCTTTGCCCTTTTGTCTTGCATTGCCTTGCCTTGCTTTGCCCTTTGGCCTTGCCTTGCCTTGCCTTGCTTTGCCATTTTGTCTTTCCTTGCCTTCCCTTTCTTTCCCTTTTGCCTTGCCTTGCTTTGCCCCTTTGCCTTGCCTTGCCTTGCCTTCCTTTGCCCTTTTGCCTTGCCTTGCATAGCTTTTGCTTTTCCCTTTTGCCTTGCCTTGAATTGCCCTTTTGCCTTGCCTTGCCTTGCTATGCCATTTTCCCTTGCCTTGCATTGCTTTGCTTTGCCCTTTTACCTTGCATTGCCTTGCTTTGCCCTTTTGATTTGCCTTGCATTCCTTTGCTTTGCCCTTTTGCCTTGCCTGGCATTCTCTTGCTTTCCCTTTTGACTTGCCTTACTTTGCTATGCCATTTTGCCTTGCCTTGCCTTGCTTTGCTCTTTTGCTTTGACTTGCCTTCCTTTGCCCTTTTGCCTTGTCTTGCCTTGCTTTGCTCTTTTGCCTGCAGTTGGCTTGAGTTAGGTTTGCCCTTTTGCCTTGAATTGCCTTGGAATTCTTTGCCCTTTTGGCATGCCTTGCCTTGCTTTGCCTTTTTGTCTTGCATTGCTTTGCCTTGCTTTGCCCTTTTGCCTTGACTTGCCTTGCCATGCTTTGCCCTTTTGTCTTGCGTTGCCTTGCCTTGCTTTGCCCTTTTGCCTTGACTTGCCTTAACTTGATTTGCCCTTTTGCCTTGCCTTGCCTTGCCTTGCTTTGCCCTTTTGTCTTGCCTTGCCTTCCCTTTCTTTGCCCTTTTGCCTTGCCTTGCTTTGCCCTTTTGCCTTGCCTTGCCTTGCCTTCCTTTGCCCTTTTGCCTTGCCTTGCATAGCCTTTGCTTTGCCCTTTTGCCTTGCATAGACTTGCCCTTTTGCCTTGCCTTGCCTTGCCTTGCTTTGCCCTTTGTCCTTGCATTTCCTTGAATTGCCCTTGTGCCTTCCCTTGCATTGCCTTGCTTTGCCCTTTTGCCTTGCCTTACCTTGCCTTGCTTTGCCCTTTTGCCTTGCCTGGCCTTGTCTTGCTTTCCCTTTTGACTTGCCTTACTTTGCTATGCCATTTTGCCTTGCCTTGCCTTGCCCTGCTTTGCTCTTTTGCCTTCACTTGCCTTGCGTTAGGATTGCCCTTTTGCCTTGAATTGCCTTGGAATGCTTTGCCCTTTTGACTTGCCTTGCCTTGCTTTGCCCTTTCGTCTTGCATTGCCTTGTTTTACCCTTTTGATTTGCCTTGCCTTCCTTTCCCTATTGTCTTGCATTCCCTTTCCTTGCTTTACCCATTTGCCTTTTCTTGCCTTGCCCTGGTTTGCCCAGTTGCACTGCCTTGCCTTGCCTTGCTTTGCGCTTTTGCCTTGCCTTGCCTTGCCTTGCTTTTCCCTTTTGCCTTGCCTTGCCTTGTTTTACCCTTTTGATTTGCCTTTCCTTCGTTTCCCTATTGTCTTGCATTCCCTTGCCTTGCTTTACCCATTTGCCCTTGCTTGCCTTGCCTTGCTTTGCTCTTTTGCCTTGCCTTGCATTGCCTTGCTTTGCCATTTTGCCTTGCATTGAATTGCTTTGCCCTTTTGCCTTGCTTTGCCCTTTTGCCTTGCCTTGCCTTGGTGTGCCATTTTGCCTTCCCTTGCCGTGACTTGCTTTCCATTTTGACGTGCCTTGCTTTGCTTTGCACTTTTGCCTTGCCTTGCCTTGCCTTGCTTTGCTCTTTGCTCTTTGCCTTGCCTTGCCTTGCCTTGCTTTGCCAATTTGCCATGCCTTGCTTTTCCTTTTTGCCTTGCATTGCCTTGTCTTGCTTTGCTATTTTGCCTTGCCTTGCCTTGTCTTCCTTTGCCATTTTGCCTTGCCTTGCATAGCCTTTGATTTGCCCTTTTGACTTGGCTTGCTTTTCCCTTTTGCCTTATGTTGCCTTGCCTTGGTTTGCCATTTTGCCTTGCCTTGCCTTGCCTTTCTTTGCCCTTTTCCCTTGCCTTTCATTGCCTAGCTTTGCCCTTTTGCCTTTCCTTGCTTTGCCCTTTTGCCATGTCTTGCCTTGCCTTGCTTTGCCCTATTGCCTTGCCTTGCATTGTCTTGCTTTGCCCTTTTGCCTTGGCTTCCTTTGCCCTTTTGCGTTGCCTTGCCTTGCCTTGCTATGCTCTTTTGCCTTGCCTTGACTTGCCTTGCTTTGCCCTTTTGCCTTGCCTTGCATTTCCTTTTTGCCTTGCCTTGCCTTGTCTTGCTTTGTCCTTTTGACTTGCCTTGCCTTGCTTTGCGCTTTTGTCTTGCATTGCCTTGCCTTGCTTTGCCATTTTGCCTTGCCTTGCCTTACCTTGCTTTGCCCTTTTGCCTTGCCTTGCCTTGCTTTGCCATTTTGTCTTTCCTTGCCTTCCATTTCTTTCCCTTTTGCCTTGCCTTGCTTTGCCCTTTTCCCTTGCCTTGCCTTGCCTTCCTTTGTCCTTTTCCCTTGCCTTGCATAGCTTTTGCTTTGCCCTTTTGCCCTGCCTTGAATTGCCCTTTTGCCTTGCCTTGCCTTGCTATGCCATTTTCCCTTGCCTTGCATTGCTTTGCTTTGCCCTTTTGCCTTGCATTGCCTTGCTTTGCCCTTTTGCCTTGCCTTGCATTGCCTTGCTTTGCCCTTTTGCCCTGGCTTCCTTTGCCCTTTTGCCTTGCCTTAACTTGCCTTGCTTTGCCCTTTTGCCTTGCCTGGCCTTCTCTTGCTTTCCCTTTTGACTTGCCTTACTTTGCTATGCCATTTTGCCTTCCCTTGCCTTGCTTTGCTCTTTTGCTTTGACTTGCCTTCATTTGCCCTTTTGCCTTGCCTTGCCTTGCTTTGCCTTTTTGTCTTGCATTGCTTTGCCTTGCTTTGCCCTTTTGCCTTGACTTGCCTTACCTTGCTTTGCCCTTTTGTCTTGCCTTGCCTTCCCTTTCTTTGCCCTTTTGCCTTGCTTTGCTTTGCCCTTTTGCCTTGCCTTGCCTTGCCTTCCTTTGCCCTTTTGCCTTGCCTTGCATAGCCTTTGCTTTGCCCTTTTGCCTTGCCTAGACTTGCCCTTTTGCCTTGCCTTGCCTTGCCTTGCTTTGCCCTTTGTCCTTGCATTTCCTTGAATTGCCCTTTTGCCTTGCCTTGCATTGCCTTGCTTTGTCCTTTTGCCTTGCCTTACCTTGCCTTGCTTTGCCTTTTTGCCTTGCCTTGCCTTGTTTTGCTTTGCCCTTTTGCCTTGCCTTGTCTTGCTTTGCCCTTTTGTCTTGCATTGCCTTGCCTTGCTTTGCCATTTTGCCTTGCCTTGCCTTGCCTTGCTTTGCCCTTTTGCCTTGACTGTCCTTCTCTTGCTTTCCCTTTTGACTTGCCTTACTTTGCTATGCCATTTTGCCTTGCCTTGCCTTGCCCTGCTTTGCTCTTTTGCCTTCACTTGCCTTGCGTTAGGATTGCCCTTTTGCCTTGAATTGCCTTGGAATGCTTTGCCCTTTTGACTTGCCTTGCCTTGCTTTGCCCTTTCGTCTTGCATTGCCTTGTTTTACCCTTTTGATTTGCCTTGCCTTCCTTTCCCTATTGTCTTGCATTCCCTTGCCTTGCTTTACCCATTTGCCCTTGCTTGCTTTGCCTTGCTTTGCCCTTTTGCCTTGCCTTGCTTTGCCCTTTTGCCTTGCCTGGCCTTGGTGTGCCATTTTGCCTTCCCTTGCCTTGACTTGCTTTCTCTTTTGACTTGCCTTGCTTTGCTTTGCACTTTTGCCTCGCCTTGCCTTGCCTTGCTTTGCCCTTTTGCCTTGACTTGCCTTGCCTTTCTTTGCCAATTTGCCTTGCCTTGCTTTTCCTTTTTGCCTTGCCTTGCCTTGTCTTGCTTTGCCCTTTTGCCTTGCCTTGCCTTGTCTTCCTTTGCCCTTTTGCCTTGCCTTGCATAGCCTTTGCTTTGCCCTTTTGCCTTGGCTTGCTTTTCCCTTTTGCCTTATGTTGCCTTGCCTTGGTTTGCCCTTTTGCCTTGCCTTGCCTTGCTTTGCCCTTTTCCCCTTGCCTTTCATTGCCTAGCTTTGCCCTTTTGCCTTTCCTTGCTTTGCCCTTTTGCCATGTCTTGCCTTGCCTTCCTTTGCCCTTTTGCGTTGCCTTGCCTTGCTTTGCCCTTTTGACTTGCCTTGCCTTGAATTGCCCTTTTTGCATTGCCTTGCCTTGCTATGCCATTTTCCCTTCCCTTGCATTGCTTTGCTTCACCCTTTTGCCTTGCATTGCCTTGTTTTGCACTTTTCATTTGCCTTGCATTGCCTTGATTTGCCCTTTTGCCTTGCCTTGCATTGCCTTTCTTTGCCCTTTTGCATTTACTTGCTTTGCCTTGGTTTGCCCCATTGCCTTGCCTTGCCTTGCTTTGCCCTTTTGCCTTGGCTTCCTTTGTCGTTTTGCGTTGCCTTGCCTTGCCTTGCTTTGCTCTTTTGCCTTGCCTTGACTTGCCTTGCTTTGCCCTTTTGCCTTGCCTTGCATTTCCTTTTTGCCTTGCCTTGCCTTGTCTTGCTTTGCCCTTTTGCCTTGCCTTGTCTTGCTTTGCCCTTTTGTCTTGCATTGCCTTGCCTTGCTTTGCCCTTTTGCCTTGCCTTGCCTTGCTTTGCCCTTTTGCCTTGACTGTCCTTCTCTTGCTTTCCCTTTTGACTTGCCTTACTTTGCTATGCCATTTTGCCTTGCCTTGCCTTGCCTTGCTTTGCCCTTTTGCCTTGACTGTCCTTCTCTTGCTTTCCCTTTTGACTTGCCTTACTTTGCTATGCCATTTTGCCTTGCCTTGCCTTGCCTTGCTTTGCTCTTTTGCTTTGACTTGCCTTGCCTTCCTTTGCCCTTTTGCCTTGCCTTGCCTTGCCTTGCTTTGCTCTTTTGCCTGCAGTTGCCTTGCGTTAGGTTTGCCCTTTTGCCTTGAATTGCCTTGGAATGCTTTGCCCTTTTGACTTGCCTTGCCTTGCTTTGCCTTTTGTCTTGCATTGCTTTGCCTTGGTTTGCCCTTTTTGCCTTGCCTTGCCTTGCTTTGCTCTTTTGCCTTGCCTTGACTTGCCTTGCTTTGCCCTTTTGCCTTGCCTTGCCTTCCTTTTTGCCTTGCCTTGCCTTGTCTTGCTTTGCCCGTTTGCCTTGCCTTGTCTTGCTTTGCCCTTTTGTCTTGCATTGCCTTGCCTTGCTTTGCCCTTTGGCCTTGCCTTGCCTTGCCTTGCTTTGCCATTTTGTCTTTCCTTGCCTTCCCTTTCTTTCCCTTTTGCCTTGCCTTGCTTTGCCCTTTTGCCTTGCCTTGCCTTGCCTTCCTTTGCCCTTTTGCCTTGCCTTGCATAGCTTTTGCTTTTCCCTTTTCCCTTGCCTTGAATTGCCCTTTTGCCTTGCCTTGCCTTGCTATGCCATTTTCCCTTGCCTTGCATTGCTTTGCTTTGCCCTTTTACCTTGCATTGCCTTGCTTTGCCCTTTTGATTTGCCTTGCATTGCTTTGCTTTGCCCTTTTGCCTTGCCTGGCATTCTCTTGCTTTCCCTTTTGACTTCCCTTACTTTGCTATGCCATTTTGCCTTGCCTTGCCTTGCTTTGCTCTTTTGCTTTGACTTGCTTCCTTTGCCCTTTTGCCTTGTCTTGCCTTGCTTTGCTCTTTTGCCTGCAGGTGCCTTGAGTTAGGTTTGCCCTTTTGCCTTGAATTGCCTTGGAATGCTTTGTCCTTTTGGCATGCCTTGCCTTGCTTTGCCTTTTTGTCTTGCATTGCTTTGCCTTGCTTTGCCCTTTTGCCTTGACTTGCCTTGCCATGCTTTGCCCTTTTGTCTTGCATTGCCTTGCCTTGCTTTGCCCTTTTGCCTTGACTTGCCTTACCTTGATTTGCCCTTTTGCCTTGCCTTGCCTTGCCTTGCTTTGCCCTTTTGTCTTGCCTTGCCTTCCCTTTCTTTGCCCTTTTGCCTTGCCTTGCTTTGCCCTTTTGCCTTGCCTTGTCTTGCCTTCCTTTGCCCTTTTGCCTTGCCTTGCATAGCCTTTTCTTTGCCCTTTTGCCTTGCCTAGACTTGCCCTTCTGCCTTGCCTTGCCTTGCCTTGCTTTGCCCTTTGTCCTTGCATTTCCTTGAATTGCCCTTTTGCCTTCCCTTGCATTGCCTTGCTTTGTCCTTTTGCCTTGCCTTACCTTGTCTTGCTTTGCCCTTTTGCCTTGCCTTGTCTTGCTTTGCCCTTTTGTCTTGCATTGCATTGCCTTGCTTTGCCCTTTTGCCTTGCCTTGCCTTGCCTTGCTTTGCCCTTTTGCCTTGACTGTCCTTCTCTTGCTTTCCCTTTTGACTTGCCTTACTTTGCTATGCCATTTTGCCTTGCCTTGCCTTGCCTTGCTTTGCTCTTTTGCTTTGACTTGCCTTGCCTTCCTTTGCCCTTTTGCCTTGCCTTGCGTTGCCTTGCTTTGCTCTTTTGCCTGCAGTTGCCTTGCGTTAGGTTTGCCCTTTTGTCTTGAATTGCCTTGGAATGCTTTGCCCTTTTGACTTGCCTTGCCTTGCTTTGCCTTTTGTCTTGCATTGCTTTGCCTTGGTTTGCCCTTTTGCCTTGCCTTGCCTTGCTTTGCCCTTTTGCCTTGGCTTCCGTTGCCCTTTTGCGTTGCCTTGCCTTACCTTGCTTTGCTCTTTTGCCTTGCCTTGACTTGCCTTGCTTTGCCCTTTTGCCTTGCCTTGCTTTGCCCTTTTGCCTTACCTTGATTTGCCCTTTTGCCTTGCCTTGCCTTGCCTTGCTTTGCCCTTTTGTCTTGCCTTGCCTTCCCTTTCTTTGCCCTTTTGCCTTGCCTTGCTTTGCCCTTTTGCCTTGCCTTGCCTTGCCTTCCTTTGCCCTTTTGCCTTGCCTTGCATAGCCTTTTCTTTGCCCTTTTGCCTTGCCTAGACTTGCCCTTCTGCCTTGCCTTGCCTTGCCTTGCTTTGCCCTTTGTCCTTGCATTTCCTTGAATTGCCCTTTTGCCTTCCCTTGCATTGCTTTGCTTTGCCCTTTTGCCTTGCCTTTCCTTGCCTTGCTTTGCCCTTTTGCCTTGCCTGGCCTTGTCTTGCTTTCCCTTTTGACTTGCCTTACTTTGCTATGCCATTTTGCCTTGCCTTGCCTTGCCCTGCTTTGCTCTTTTGCCTTCACTTGCCTTGCGTTAGGATTGCCCTTTTGCCTTGAATTGCCTTGGAATGCTTTGCCCTTTTGACTTGCCTTGCATTGCCTTGGTTTGCCCTTTTGCCTTTACTTGCTTTGCCTTGGTTTGGCCTTTTGCCTTGCCTTGCTTTGCCCTTTTGCCTTGGCTTCCTTTGCCCTTTTGCGTTGCCTTGCCTTGCCTTGCTATGCTCTTTTGCCTTGCCTTGACTTGCCTTGCTTTGCCCTTTTGCCTTGCCTTGCATTTCCTTTTTGCCTTGCCTTGCCTTGTCTTGCTTTGCCCTTTTGACTTGCCTTGCCTTGTCCTTTTGTCTTGCATTGCCTTGCCTTGCTTTGCCCTTTTGCCTTGACTTGCCTTACCTTGCTTTGCCCTTTTGCCTTGCCTTGCCTTGCCTTGCTTTGCCATTTTGTCTTTCCTTGCCTTCCATTTCTTTCCCTTTTGCCTTGCCTTGCTTTGCCCTTTTGCCTTGCCTTGCCTTGCCTTCCTTTGCCCTTTTGCCTTGCCTTGCATAGCTTTTGCTTTGCCCTTTTGCCTTGCCTTGAATTGCCCTTTTGCCTTGCCTTGCCTTGCTATGCCATTTTCCCTTGCCTTGCATTGCTTTGCTTTGCCCTTTTGCCTTGCATTGCCTTGATTTGCCCTTTTGCCTTCCCTTGCATTGCCTTACTTTGCCCTTTTGCCTTGCCTTACCTTGCCTTGCTTTGCCCTTTTGCCTTGCCTGGCCTTGTCTTGCTTTACCTTTTGACTTGCCTTACTTTGCTCTGCCATTTTGCCTTGCCTTGCCTTGCCCTGCTTTGCTCTTTTGCCTTCACTTGCCTTGCGTATAGTATTGCACTTTTGCCTTGAATTGCCTTGGAATGCTTTGCCCTTTTGACTTGCCTTGCCTTGCTTTGCCCTTTTGTCTTGCATTGCCTTGTTTTACCCTTTTGATTTGCCTTGCCTTCCTTTCCATATTGTCTTGCATTCCCTTTCCTTGTTTTACCCATTTGCCTATTCTTGCCTTGCCCTTCTTTGCCCAGTTGCATTGCCTTGCCTTGCCTTGCTTTGCCCTTTTGCCTTGCCTTGCCTTGCCTTGCTTTGCCCTTTTCCCTTGCCTTTCATTGACTAGCTTTGCCCTTTTGCCTTTCCTTGCTTTGCCATTTTGCCTTGCCTTGCCTTGCCTTGCTTTGCCCTTTTGTCTTGCATTGCCTTGGCTTGCTTTTCCCTTTTGCCTTTTGTTGCCTTGCCTTGGTTTTCCCTTTTGCCTTGCCTTTCATTGCCTAGCTTTGCCCTTTTGCCTTTCCTTCCTTTGCCCTTTTGCGTTGCCTTGCCTTGTCTTGCTTTGCCCTTTTGCATTGCCTTGCCTTCTCTTGCTTTGCCCTTTTGACTTGCCTTGCCTTGCTTTGCACTTTTGACTTGCCTTGCCTTGAATTCCCTTTTTGCATTGCCTTGCCTTGCTATGCCATTTTCCCTTGCCTTGCATTGATTTGCTTCGCCCTTTTGCCTTGCATTGCCTTGTTTTGCCCTTTTGATTTGCCGTGCATTGCCCTGATTTGCCCTTTTGCCTTGCCTTGCTTTGCCTTGGTTTGCCCTTTTGCCTTGCCTTGCCTTGCTTTGCCCTTTTGCCTTGCCTTGCTTTGCCCTTTTGCCTTGCCTTGCATTACCTTGCTTTGCCCTTTTGCCCTGGCTTCCTTTGCCCTATTGCGTTGCCTTGCCTTGCCTTGCTTTGCTCTTTTGCCTTGCCTTGACTTGCCTTGCTTTGCCCTTTTGCCTTGCCTTGCATTTCCTTTTTGCCTTGCCTTGCCTTGTCTTGCTTTGCCCTTTTGCCTTGCCTTGTCTTGCTTTGCCCTTTTGTCTTGCATTGCCTTGCCTTGCTTTGCCCTTTTGCCTTGCCTTGCCTTGCTTTGCCCTTTTGCCTTGACTGTCCTTCTCTTGCTTTCCCTTTTGACTTGCCTTACTTTGCTATGCCATTTTGCCTTGCCTTGCCTTGCCTTGCTTTGCTCTTTTGCTTTGACTTGCCTTGCCTTCCTTTGCCCTTTTGCCTTGCCTTGCGTTGCCTTGCTTTGCTCTTTTGCCTGCAGTTGCCTTGCGTTAGGTTTGCCTTTTTGCCTTGAATTGCCTTGGAATGCTTTGCCCTTTTGACTTGCCTTGCCTTGCTTTGCCTTTTGTCTTGCATTGCTTTGCCTTGGTTTGCCCTTTTTGCCTTGCCTTGCCTTGCTTTGCCCTTTTGCCTTGGCTTCCTTTGCCCTTTTCCGTTGCCTTGCCTTGCCTTGCTTTGCTCTTTTGCCTTGCCTTGACTTGCCTTGCTTTGCCCTTTTGCCTTGCCTTGCATTTCCTTTTTGCCTTGCCTTGCCTTGTCTTGCTTTGCCCTTTTGCCTTGCCTTGTCTTGCTTTGCCCTTTTGTCTTGCATTGCCTTGCCTTGCTTTGCCCTTTGGCCTTGCCTTGCCTTGCCTTGCTTTGCCATTTTGTCTTTCCTTGCCTTCCCTTTCTTTCCCTTTTGCCTTGCCTTGCTTTGCCCTTTTGCCTTGCCTTGCCTTGCCTTCCTTTGCCCTTTTGCCTTGCCTTGCATAACTTTTGCTTTTCCCTTTTGCCTTGCCTTGAATTGCCCTTTTGCCTTGCCTTGCCTTGCTATGCCATTTTCCCTTGCCTTGCATTGCTTTGCTTTGCCCTTTTACCTTGCATTGCCTTGCTTTGCCCTTTTGATTTGCCTTGCATTGCTTTGCTTTGCCCTTTTGCCTTGCCTGGCATTCTCTTGCTTTCCCTTTTGACTTCCCTTACTTTGCTATGCCATTTTGCCTTGCCTTGCCTTGCTTTGCTCTTTTGCTTTGACTTGCCTTCCTTTGTCCTTTTGCCTTGTCTTGCCTTGCTTTGCTCTTTTGCCTGCAGTTGGCTTGAGTTAGGTTTGCCCTTTTGCCTTGAATTGCCTTGGAATGCTTTGCCCTTTTGGCATGCCTTGCTTTGCTTTGCCTTTTTGTCTTGCATTGCTTTGCCTTGCTTTGCCCTTTTGCCTTGACTTGCCTTGCCATGCTTTGCCCTTTTGTCTTGCGTTGCCTTGCCTTGCTTTGCCCTTTTGCCTTGACTTGCCTTACCTTGATTTGCCCTTTTGCCTTGCCTTGCCTTGCCTTGCTTTGCCCTTTTGTCTTGCCTTGCCTTCCCTTTCTTTGCCCTTTTGCCTTGCCTTGCTTTGCCCTTTTGCCTTGCCTTGCCTTGCCTTCCTTTGCCCTTTTGCCTTGCCTTGCATAGCCTTTTCTTTGCCCTTTTGCCTTGCCTAGACTTGCCCTTCTGCCTTGCCTTGCCTTGCCTTGCTTTGCCCTTTGTCCTTGCATTTCCTTGAATTGCCCTTTTGCCTTCCCTTGCATTGCCTTGCTTTGTCCTTTTGCCTTGCCTTACCTTGCCTTGCTTTGCCTTTTTGCCTTGCCTTGCCTTGTCTTGCTTTGCCCTTTTGCCTTGCCTTGTCTTGCTTTGCCCTTTTGTCTTGCATTGCCTTGCCTTGCTTTGCCCTTTTGCCTTGACTGTCCTTCTCTTGCTTTCCCTTTTGACTTGCCTTACTTTGCTATGCCATTTTGCCTTGCCTTGCCTTGCCCTGCTTTGCTCTTTTGCCTTCACTTGCCTTGCGTTAGGATTGCCCTTTTGCCTTGAATTGCCTTGGAATGCTTTGCCCTTTTGACTTGCCTTGCCTTGCTTTGCCCTTTCGTCTTGCATTGCCTTGTTTTACCCTTTTGATTTGCCTTGCCTTCCTTTCCCTATTGTCTTGCATTCCCTTGCCTTGCTTTACCCATTTGCCCTTGCTTGCTTTGCCTTGCTTTGCCCTTTTGCCTTGCCTTGCTTTGCCCTTTTGCCTTGCCTGGACTTGGTGTGCCATTTTGCCTTCCCTTGCCTTGACTTGCTTTCTCTTTTGACTTGCCTTGCTTTGCTTTGCACTTTTGCCTCGCCTTGCCTTGCCTTGCTTTGCCCTTTTGCCTTGACTTGCCTTGCCTTTCTTTGCCAATTTGCCTTGCCTTGCTTTTCCTTTTTGCCTTGCCTTGCCTTGTCTTGCTTTGCCCTTTTGCCTTGCCTTGCCTTGTCTTCCTTTGCCCTTTTGCCTTGCCTTGCATAGCCTTTGCTTTGCCCTTTTGCCTTGGCTTGCTTTTCCCTTTTGCCTTATGTTGCCTTGCCTTGGTTTGCCCTTTTGCCTTGCCTTGCCTTGCTTTGCCCTTTTCCCCTTGCCTTTCATTGCCTAGCTTTGCCCTTTTGCCTTTCCTTGCTTTGCCCTTTTGCCATGTCTTGCCTTGCCTTCCTTTGCCCTTTTGCGTTGCCTTGCCTTGCTTTGCCCTTTTGACTTGCCTTGCCTTGAATTGCCCTTTTTGCATTGCCTTGCCTTGCTATGCCATTTTCCCTTCCCTTGCATTGCTTTGCTTCACCCTTTTGCCTTGCATTGCCTTGTTTTGCACTTTTCATTTGCCTTGCATTGCCTTGATTTGCCCTTTTGCCTTGCCTTGCATTGCCTTTCTTTGCCCTTTTGCATTTACTTGCTTTGCCTTGGTTTGCCCTTTTGCCTTGCCTTGCCTTGCTTTGCCCTTTTGCCTTGGCTTCCTTTGTCGTTTTGCGTTGCCTTGCCTTGCCTTGCTTTGCTCTTTTGCCTTGCCTTGACTTGCCTTGCTTTGCCCTTTTGCCTTGCCTTGCATTTCCTTTTTGCCTTGCCTTGCCTTGTCTTGCTTTGCCCTTTTGCCTTGCCTTGTCTTGCTTTGCCCTTTTGTCTTGCATTGCCTTGCCTTGCTTTGCCCTTTTGCCTTGCCTTGCCTTGCTTTGCCCTTTTGCCTTGACTGTCCTTCTCTTGCTTTCCCTTTTGACTTGCCTTACTTTGCTATGCCATTTTGCCTTGCCTTGCCTTGCCTTGCTTTGCTCTTTTGCTTTGACTTACGTTGCCTTCCTTTGCCCTTTTGCCTTGCCTTGCGTTGCCTTGCTTTGCTCTTTTGCCTGCAGTTGCCTTGCGTTAGGTTTGCCCTTTTGCCTTGAATTGCCTTGGAATGCTTTGCCCTTTTGACTTGCCTTGCCTTGCTTTGCGTTTTGTCTTGCATTGCTTTGCCTTGGTTTGCCCTTTTTGCCTTGCCTTGCCTTGCTTTGCCCTTTTGCCTTGGCTTCCTTTGCCCTTTTGCGTTGCCTTGCCTTGCCTTGCTTTGCTCTTTTGCCTTGCCTTGACTTGCCTTGCTTTGCCCTTTTGCCTTGCCTTGCCTTCCTTTTTGCCTTGCCTTGCCTTGTCTTGCTTTGCCCGTTTGCCTTGCCTTGTCTTGCTTTGCCCTTTTGTCTTGCATTGCCTTGCCTTGCTTTGCCCTTTGGCCTTCCCTTGCCTTGCCTTGCTTTGCCATTTTGTCTTTCCTTGCCTTCCCTTTCTTTCCCTTTTGCCTTGCCTTGCTTTGCCCTTTTGCCTTGCCTTGCCTTGCCTTCCTTTGCCCTTTTGCCTTGCCTTGCATAGCTTTTGCTTTGCCCTTTTGCCTTGCCTTGAATTGCCCTTTTGCCTTGCCTTGCCTTGCTATGCCATTTTCCCTTGCCTTGCATTGCTTTGCTTTGCCCTTTTACCTTGCATTGCCTTGCTTTGCCCTTTTGATTTGCCTTGCATTGCTTTGCTTTGCCCTTTTGCCTTGCCTGGCATTCTCTTGCTTTCGCTTTTGACTTCCCTTACTTTGCTATGCCATTTTGCCTTGCCTTGCCTTGCTTTGCTCTTTTGCTTTGACTTGCCTTCCTTTGCCCTTTTGCCTTGTCTTGCCTTGCTTTGCTCTTTTGCCTGCAGTTGCCTTGAGTTAGGTTTGCCCTTTTGCCTTGAATTGCCTTGGAATGCTTTGTCCTTTTGGCATGCCTTGCCTTGCTTTGCCTTTTTGTCTTGCATTGCTTTGCCTTGCTTTGCCCTTTTGCCTTGACTTGCCTTGCCATGCTTTGCCCTTTTGTCTTGCATTGCCTTGCCTTGCTTTGCCCTTTTGCCTTGACTTGCCTTACCTTGATTTGCCCTTTTGCCTTGCCTTGCCTTGCCTTGCTTTGCCCTTTTGTCTTGCCTTGCCTTCCCTTTCTTTGCCCTTTTGCCTTGCCTTGCTTTGCCCTTTTGCCTTGCCTTGCCTTGCCTTCCTTTGCCCTTTTGCCTTGCCTTGCATAGCCTTTTCTTTGCCCTTTTGCCTTGCCTAGACTTGCCCTTCTGCCTTGCCTTGCCTTGCCTTGCTTTGCCCTTTGTCCTTGCATTTCCTTGAATTGCCCTTTTGCCTTCCCTTGCATTGCCTTGCTTTGTCCTTTTGCCTTGCCTTACCTTGTCTTGCTTTGCCCTTTTGCCTTGCCTTGTCTTGCTTTGCCCTTTTGTCTTGCATTGCCTTGCCTTGCTTTGCCCTTTTGCCTTGCCTTGCCTTGCCTTGCTTTGCCCTTTTGCCTTGACTGTCCTTCTCTTGCTTTCCCTTTTGACTTGCCTTACTTTGCTATGCCATTTTGCCTTGCCTTGCCTTGCCTTGCTTTGCTCTTTTGCTTTGACTTGCCTTGCCTTCCTTTGCCCTTTTGCCTTGCCTTGCGTTGCCTTGCTTTGCTCTTTTGCCTGCAGTTGCCTTGCGTTAGGTTTGCCCTTTTGTCTTGAATTGCCTTGGAATGCTTTGCCCTTTTGACTTGCCTTGCCTTGCTTTGCCTTTTGTCTTGCATTGCTTTGCCTTGGTTTGCCCTTTTGCCTTGCCTTGCCTTGCTTTGCCCTTTTGCCTTGGCTTCCTTTGCCCTTTTGCGTTGCCTTGCCTTACCTTGCTTTGCTCTTTTGCCTTGCCTTGACTTGCCTTGCTTTGCCCTTTTGCCTTGCCTTGCTTTGCCCTTTTGCCTTACCTTGATTTGCCCTTTTGCCTTGCCTTGCCTTGCCTTGCTTTGCCCTTTTGTCTTGCCTTGCCTTCCCTTTCTTTGCCCTTTTGCCTTGCCTTGCTTTGCCCTTTTGCCTTGCCTTGCCTTGCCTTCCTTTGCCCTTTTGCCTTGCCTTGCATAGCCTTTTCTTTGCCCTTTTGCCTTGCCTAGACTTGCCCTTCTGCCTTGCCTTGCCTTGCCTTGCTTTGCCCTTTGTCCTTGCATTTCCTTGAATTGCCCTTTTGCCTTCCCTTGCATTGCTTTGCTTTGCCCTTTTGCCTTGCCTTTCCTTGCCTTGCTTTGCCCTTTTGCCTTGCCTGGCCTTGTCTTGCTTTCCCTTTTGACTTGCCTTACTTTGCTATGCCATTTTGCCTTGCCTTGCCTTGCCCTGCTTTGCTCTTTTGCCTTCACTTGCCTTGCGTTAGGATTGCCCTTTTGCCTTGAATTGCCTTGGAATGCTTTGTCCTTTTGGCATGCCTTGCCTTGCTTTGCCTTTTTGTCTTGCATTGCTTTGCCTTGCTTTGCCCTTTTGCCTTGACTTGCCTTGCCATGCTTTGCCCTTTTGTCTTGCATTGCCTTGCCTTGCTTTGCCGTTTTGCCTTGACTTGCCTTACCTTGATTTGCCCTTTTGCCTTGCCTTGCCTTGCCTTGCTTTGCCCTTTTGTCTTGCCTTGCCTTCCCTTTCTTTGCCCTTTTGCCTTGCCTTGCTTTGCCCTTTTGCCTTGCCTTGCCTTGCCTTCCTTTGCCCTTTTGCCTTGCCTTGCATAGCCTTTTCTTTGCCCTTTTGCCTTGCCTAGACTTGCCCTTCTGCCTTGCCTTGCCTTGCCTTGCTTTGCCCTTTGTCCTTGCATTTCCTTGAATTGCCCTTTTGCCTTCCCTTGCATTGCCTTGCTTTGTCCTTTTGCCTTGCCTTACCTTGTCTTGCTTTGCCCTTTTGCCTTGCCTTGTCTTGCTTTGCCCTTTTGTCTTGCATTGCCTTGCCTTGCTTTGCCCTTTTGCCTTGCCTTGCCCTGCCTTGCTTTGCCCTTTTGCCTTGACTGTCCTTCTCTTGCTTTCCCTTTTGACTTGCCTTACTTTGCTATGCCATTTTGCCTTGCCTTGCCTTGCCTTGCTTTGCTCTTTTGCTTTGACTTGCCTTGCCTTCCTTTGCCCTTTTGCCTTGCCTTGCGTTGCCTTGCTTTGCTCTTTTGCCTGCAGTTGCCTTGCGTTAGGTTTGCCCTTTTGTCTTGAATTGCCTTGGAATGCTTTGCCCTTTTGACTTGCCTTGCCTTACTTTGCCTTTTGTCTTGCATTGCTTTGCCTTGGTTTGCCCTTTTGCCTTGCCTTGCCTTGCTTTGCCCTTTTGCCTTGGCTTCCTTTGCCCTTTTGCGTTGCCTTGCCTTACCTTGCTTTGCTCTTTTGCCTTGCCTTGACTTGCCTTGCTTTGCCCTTTTGCCTTGCCTTGCTTTGCCCTTTTGCCTTACCTTGATTTGCCCTTTTGCCTTGCCTTGCCTTGCCTTGCTTTGCCCTTTTGTCTTGCCTTGCCTTCCCTTTCTTTGCCCTTTTGCCTTGCCTTGCTTTGCCCTTTTGCCTTGCCTTGCCTTGCCTTCCTTTGCCCTTTTGCCTTGCCTTGCATAGCCTTTTCTTTGCCCTTTTGCCTTGCCTAGACTTGCCCTTCTGCCTTGCCTTGCCTTGCCTTGCTTTGCCCTTTGTCCTTGCATTTCCTTGAATTGCCCTTTTGCCTTCCCTTGCATTGCTTTGCTTTGCCCTTTTGCCTTGCCTTTCCTTGCCTTGCTTTGCCCTTTTGCCTTGCCTGGCCTTGTCTTGCTTTCCCTTTTGACTTGCCTTACTTTGCTATGCCATTTTGCCTTGCCTTGCCTTGCCCTGCTTTGCTCTTTTGCCTTCACTTGCCTTGCGTTAGGATTGCCCTTTTGCCTTGAATTGCCTTGGAATGCTTTGCCCTTTTGACTTGCCTTGCATTGCCTTTCTTTGCCCTTTTGCCTTTACTTGCTTTGCCTTGGTTTGGCCTTTTGCCTTGCCTTGCTTTGCCCTTTTGCCTTGGCTTCCTTTGCCCTTTTGCGTTGCCTTGCCTTGCCTTGCTATGCTCTTTTGCCTTGCCTTGACTTGCCTTGCTTTGCCCTTTTGCCTTGCCTTGCACTTCCTTTTTGCCTTGCCTTGCCTTGTCTTGCTTTGCCCTTTTGCCTTGCCTTGCCTTGCCTTGCTTTGCCATTTTGTCTTTCCTTGCCTTCCATTTCTTTCCCTTTTGCCTTGCCTTGCTTTGCCCTTTTGCCTTGCCTTGCCTTGCCTTCCTTTGCCCTTTTGCCTTGCCTTGCATAGCTTTTGCTTTGCCCTTTTGCCTTGCCTTGAATTGCCCTTTTGCCTTGCCTTGCCTTGCTATGCCATTTTCCCTTGCCTTGCATTGCTTTGCTTTGCCCTTTTGCCTTGCATTGCCTTGATTTGCCCTTTTGCCTTCCCTTGCATTGCCTTACTTTGCCCTTTTGCCTTGCCTTACCTTGCCTTGCTTTGCCCTTTTGCCTTGCCTGGCCTTGCCTTGCTTTGCTCTTTTGCCTTGCCTTGCCTTGCTTTGCTCTTTTGCTTTGACTTGCCTTGCCTTCCTTTGCCCTTTTGCCTTGCCTTGCCTTGCTTTGCTCTTTTGCCTGCAGTTGCCTTGCGTTAGGTTTGCCCTTTTGCCTTGAATTGCATTGGAATGCTTTGCCCTTTTGACTTGCCTTGCCTTGCTTTGCCCTTTTGTCTTGCATTGCTTTGCCTTGCTTTGCCCTTTTGCCTTGACTTGCCTTGCCTTGCTTTGCCCTTTTGTCTTGCATTGCCTTGGCTTGCTTTTCCCTTTTGCCTTATGTTGCCTTCCCTTGGTTTGCCCTTTTGCCTTGCCTTTCATTGCCTAGCTTTGCCCTTTTGCCTTTCCTTGCTTTGCCCTTTTGCCATGTCTTGCTTTGCCTTGCTTTGCCCTTTTGCCTTGCCTTGCATTGTCTTGCTTTGCCCTTTTGCCTTGCTTCCTTTGCCCTTTTGCGTTGCCTTGCCTTGTCTTGTTTTGCCCTTTTGCATTGCCTTGCCTTCTCTTGCTTTGCCCTTTTGACTTGCCTTGCCTTGCTTTGCCCTTTTGCCTTGCCTTGCCTTGCTTTACCCTTTTGCCTTGCCTTGCTTTGCCCTTTTGCCTTGCCTTGCATTGCCTTGCTTTGCCCTTTTGCCCTGGCTTCCTTTGCCCTTTTGCCTTGCCTTAACTTGCCTTGCTTTGCCATTTGCCTTGCCTTGCATTTCCTTTTTGCCTTGCCTTGCCTTGTCTTGCTTTTGCTTTTGACTTGCCTTACTTTGCTATGCCATTTTGCCTTGCCTTGCCTTGCCTTGCTTTGCTCTTTTGCTTTGACTTGCCTTGCCTTCCTTTGCCCTTTTGCCTTGCCTTGCCTTGCTTTGCTCTTTTGCCTGCAGTTGCCTTGCGTTAGGTTTGCCCTTTTGCCTTGAATTGCCTTGGAATGCTTTGCCATTTTGCCTTGCTTCCTTTGCCCTTTTGCGTTGCCTTGCCTTGTCTTGCTTTGCCCTTTTGCCTTGCCTTGCATTGTCTTGCTTTGCCCTTTTGACTTGCCTTGCCTTGCTTTGCCCTTTTGCCTTGCCTTGCCTTGCTTTGCCCTTTTGTCTTGCATTGCTTTGCCTTGCTTTGCCCTTTTGCCTTGACGTGCCTTGCCTTGCTTTGCCCTTTTGTCTTGCCTTGCCTTCCCTTTCTTTGCCCTTTTGCCTTGCCTTGCTTTGCCTTTTTGCCTTGCCTTGCCTTGCCTTCCTTTGCCCTTTTTCCTTGCCTTGCATAGCCTTTGCTTTGCCCTTTTGCCTTGCATAGACTTGCCCTTTTGCCTTGCCTTGCCTTGCCTTGCTTTGCCCTTTGTCCTTGCATTTCCTTGAATTGCCCTTGTGCCTTCCCTTGCATTGCCTTGCTTTGCCCTTTTGCCTTGCCTTACCTTGCCTTGCTTTGCCCTTTTGCCTTGCCTGGCCTTGTCTTGCTTTCCCTTTTGACTTGCCTTACTTTGCTATGCCATTTTGCCTTGCCTTGCCTTGCCCTGCTTTGCTCTTTTGCCTTCACTTGCCTTGCGTTAGGATTGCCCTTTTGCCTTGAATTGCCTTGGAATGCTTTGCCCTTTTGACTTGCCTTGCATTGCCTTGGTTTGCCCTTTTGCCTTTACTTGCTTTGCCTTGGTTTGGCCTTTTGCCTTGCCTTGCTTTGCCCTTTTGCCTTGGCTTCCTTTGCCCTTTTGCGTTGCCTTGCCTTGCCTTGCTATGCTCTTTTGCCTTGCCTTGACTTGCCTTGCTTTGCCCTTTTGCCTTGCCTTGCATTTCCTTTTTGCCTTGCCTTGCCTTGTCTTGCTTTGCCCTTTTGACTTGCCTTGCCTTGCCCTTTTGTCTTGCATTGCCTTGCCTTGCTTTGCCCTTTTGCCTTGACTTGCCTTACCTTGCTTTGCCCTTTTGCCTTGCCTTGCCTTGCCTTGCTTTGCCATTTTGTCTTTCCTTGCCTTCCATTTCTTTCCCTTTTGCCTTGCCTTGCTTTGCCCTTTTGCCTTGCCTTGCCTTGCCTTCCTTTGCCCTTTTGCCTTGCCTTGCATAGCTTTTGCTTTGCCCTTTTGCCTTGCCTTGAATTGCCCTTTTGCCTTGCCTTGCCTTGCTATGCCATTTTCCCTTGCCTTGCATTGCTTTGCTTTGCCCTTTTGCCTTGCATTGCCTTGATTTGCCCTTTTGCCTTCCCTTGCATTGCCTTACTTTGCCCTTTTGCCTTGCCTTACCTTGCCTTGCTTTGCCCTTTTGCCTTGCCTGGCCTTGTCTTGCTTTACCTTTTGACTTGCCTTACTTTGCTCTGCCATTTTGCCTTGCCTTGCCTTGCCCTGCTTTGCTCTTTTGCCTTCACTTGCCTTGCGTATAGTATTGCACTTTTGCCTTGAATTGCCTTGGAATGCTTTGCCCTTTTGACTTGCCTTGCCTTGCTTTGCCCTTTTGTCTTGCATTGCCTTGTTTTACCCTTTTGATTTGCCTTGCCTTCCTTTCCATATTGTCTTGCATTCCCTTTCCTTGTTTTACCCATTTGCCTATTCTTGCCTTGCCCTTCTTTGCCCAGTTGCATTGCCTTGCCTTGCCTTGCTTTGCCCTTTTGCCTTGCCTTGCCTTGCCTTGCTTTGCCCTTTTCCCTTGCCTTTCATTGACTAGCTTTGCCCTTTTGCCTTTCCTTGCTTTGCCATTTTGCCTTGCCTTGCCTTGCCTTGCTTTGCCCTTTTGTCTTGCATTGCCTTGGCTTGCTTTTCCCTTTTGCCTTTTGTTGCCTTGCCTTGGTTTTCCCTTTTGCCTTGCCTTTCATTGCCTAGCTTTGCCCTTTTGCCTTTCCTTCCTTTGCCCTTTTGCGTTGCCTTGCCTTGTCTTGCTTTGCCCTTTTGCATTGCCTTGCCTTCTCTTGCTTTGCCCTTTTGACTTGCCTTGCCTTGCTTTGCACTTTTGACTTGCCTTGCCTTGAATTCCCTTTTTGCATTGCCTTGCCTTGCTATGCCATTTTCCCTTGCCTTGCATTGATTTGCTTCGCCCTTTTGCCTTGCATTGCCTTGTTTTGCCCTTTTGATTTGCCGTGCATTGCCCTGATTTGCCCTTTTGCCTTGCCTTGCTTTGCCTTGGTTTGCCCTTTTGCCTTGCCTTGCCTTGCTTTGCCCTTTTGCCTTGCCTTGCTTTGCCCTTTTGCCTTGCCTTGCATTACCTTGCTTTGCCCTTTTGCCCTGGCTTCCTTTGCCCTATTGCGTTGCCTTGCCTTGCCTTGCTTTGCTCTTTTGCCTTGCCTTGACTTGCCTTGCTTTGCCCTTTTGCCTTGCCTTGCATTTCCTTTTTGCCTTGCCTTGCCTTGTCTTGCTTTGCCCTTTTGCCTTGCCTTGTCTTGCTTTGCCCTTTTGTCTTGCATTGCCTTGCCTTGCTTTGCCCTTTTGCCTTGCCTTGCCTTGCTTTGCCCTTTTGCCTTGACTGTCCTTCTCTTGCTTTCCCTTTTGACTTGCCTTACTTTGCTATGCCATTTTGCCTTGCCTTGCCTTGCCTTGCTTTGCTCTTTTGCTTTGACTTGCCTTGCCTTCCTTTGCCCTTTTGCCTTGCCTTGCGTTGCCTTGCTTTGCTCTTTTGCCTGCAGTTGCCTTGCGTTAGGTTTGCCTTTTTGCCTTGAATTGCCTTGGAATGCTTTGCCCTTTTGACTTGCCTTGCCTTGCTTTGCCTTTTGTCTTGCATTGCTTTGCCTTGGTTTGCCCTTTTTGCCTTGCCTTGCCTTGCTTTGCCCTTTTGCCTTGGCTTCCTTTGCCCTTTTCCGTTGCCTTGCCTTGCCTTGCTTTGCTCTTTTGCCTTGCCTTGACTTGCCTTGCTTTGCCCTTTTGCCTTGCCTTGCATTTCCTTTTTGCCTTGCCTTGCCTTGTCTTGCTTTGCCCTTTTGCCTTGCCTTGTCTTGCTTTGCCCTTTTGTCTTGCATTGCCTTGCCTTGCTTTGCCCTTTGGCCTTGCCTTGCCTTGCCTTGCTTTGCCATTTTGTCTTTCCTTGCCTTCCCTTTCTTTCCCTTTTGCCTTGCCTTGCTTTGCCCTTTTGCCTTGCCTTGCCTTGCCTTCCTTTGCCCTTTTGCCTTGCCTTGCATAACTTTTGCTTTTCCCTTTTGCCTTGCCTTGAATTGCCCTTTTGCCTTGCCTTGCCTTGCTATGCCATTTTCCCTTGCCTTGCATTGCTTTGCTTTGCCCTTTTACCTTGCATTGCCTTGCTTTGCCCTTTTGATTTGCCTTGCATTGCTTTGCTTTGCCCTTTTGCCTTGCCTGGCATTCTCTTGCTTTCCCTTTTGACTTCCCTTACTTTGCTATGCCATTTTGCCTTGCCTTGCCTTGCTTTGCTCTTTTGCTTTGACTTGCCTTCCTTTGTCCTTTTGCCTTGTCTTGCCTTGCTTTGCTCTTTTGCCTGCAGTTGGCTTGAGTTAGGTTTGCCCTTTTGCCTTGAATTGCCTTGGAATGCTTTGCCCTTTTGGCATGCCTTGCTTTGCTTTGCCTTTTTGTCTTGCATTGCTTTGCCTTGCTTTGCCCTTTTGCCTTGACTTGCCTTGCCATGCTTTGCCCTTTTGTCTTGCGTTGCCTTGCCTTGCTTTGCCCTTTTGCCTTGACTTGCCTTACCTTGATTTGCCCTTTTGCCTTGCCTTGCCTTGCCTTGCTTTGCCCTTTTGTCTTGCCTTGCCTTCCCTTTCTTTGCCCTTTTGCCTTGCCTTGCTTTGCCCTTTTGCCTTGCCTTGCCTTGCCTTCCTTTGCCCTTTTGCCTTGCCTTGCATAGCCTTTTCTTTGCCCTTTTGCCTTGCCTAGACTTGCCCTTCTGCCTTGCCTTGCCTTGCCTTGCTTTGCCCTTTGTCCTTGCATTTCCTTGAATTGCCCTTTTGCCTTCCCTTGCATTGCCTTGCTTTGTCCTTTTGCCTTGCCTTACCTTGCCTTGCTTTGCCTTTTTGCCTTGCCTTGCCTTGTCTTGCTTTGCCCTTTTGCCTTGCCTTGTCTTGCTTTGCCCTTTTGTCTTGCATTGCCTTGCCTTGCTTTGCCCTTTTGCCTTGACTGTCCTTCTCTTGCTTTCCCTTTTGACTTGCCTTACTTTGCTATGCCATTTTGCCTTGCCTTGCCTTGCCCTGCTTTGCTCTTTTGCCTTCACTTGCCTTGCGTTAGGATTGCCCTTTTGCCTTGAATTGCCTTGGAATGCTTTGCCCTTTTGACTTGCCTTGCCTTGCTTTGCCCTTTCGTCTTGCATTGCCTTGTTTTACCCTTTTGATTTGCCTTGCCTTCCTTTCCCTATTGTCTTGCATTCCCTTGCCTTGCTTTACCCATTTGCCCTTGCTTGCTTTGCCTTGCTTTGCCCTTTTGCCTTGCCTTGCTTTGCCCTTTTGCCTTGCCTGGACTTGGTGTGCCATTTTGCCTTCCCTTGCCTTGACTTGCTTTCTCTTTTGACTTGCCTTGCTTTGCTTTGCACTTTTGCCTCGCCTTGCCTTGCCTTGCTTTGCCCTTTTGCCTTGACTTGCCTTGCCTTTCTTTGCCAATTTGCCTTGCCTTGCTTTTCCTTTTTGCCTTGCCTTGCCTTGTCTTGCTTTGCCCTTTTGCCTTGCCTTGCCTTGTCTTCCTTTGCCCTTTTGCCTTGCCTTGCATAGCCTTTGCTTTGCCCTTTTGCCTTGGCTTGCTTTTCCCTTTTGCCTTATGTTGCCTTGCCTTGGTTTGCCCTTTTGCCTTGCCTTGCCTTGCTTTGCCCTTTTCCCCTTGCCTTTCATTGCCTAGCTTTGCCCTTTTGCCTTTCCTTGCTTTGCCCTTTTGCCATGTCTTGCCTTGCCTTCCTTTGCCCTTTTGCGTTGCCTTGCCTTGCTTTGCCCTTTTGACTTGCCTTGCCTTGAATTGCCCTTTTTGCATTGCCTTGCCTTGCTATGCCATTTTCCCTTCCCTTGCATTGCTTTGCTTCACCCTTTTGCCTTGCATTGCCTTGTTTTGCACTTTTCATTTGCCTTGCATTGCCTTGATTTGCCCTTTTGCCTTGCCTTGCATTGCCTTTCTTTGCCCTTTTGCATTTACTTGCTTTGCCTTGGTTTGCCCTTTTGCCTTGCCTTGCCTTGCTTTGCCCTTTTGCCTTGGCTTCCTTTGTCGTTTTGCGTTGCCTTGCCTTGCCTTGCTTTGCTCTTTTGCCTTGCCTTGACTTGCCTTGCTTTGCCCTTTTGCCTTGCCTTGCATTTCCTTTTTGCCTTGCCTTGCCTTGTCTTGCTTTGCCCTTTTGCCTTGCCTTGTCTTGCTTTGCCCTTTTGTCTTGCATTGCCTTGCCTTGCTTTGCCCTTTTGCCTTGCCTTGCCTTGCTTTGCCCTTTTGCCTTGACTGTCCTTCTCTTGCTTTCCCTTTTGACTTGCCTTACTTTGCTATGCCATTTTGCCTTGCCTTGCCTTGCCTTGCTTTGCTCTTTTGCTTTGACTTACGTTGCCTTCCTTTGCCCTTTTGCCTTGCCTTGCGTTGCCTTGCTTTGCTCTTTTGCCTGCAGTTGCCTTGCGTTAGGTTTGCCCTTTTGCCTTGAATTGCCTTGGAATGCTTTGCCCTTTTGACTTGCCTTGCCTTGCTTTGCGTTTTGTCTTGCATTGCTTTGCCTTGGTTTGCCCTTTTTGCCTTGCCTTGCCTTGCTTTGCCCTTTTGCCTTGGCTTCCTTTGCCCTTTTGCGTTGCCTTGCCTTGCCTTGCTTTGCTCTTTTGCCTTGCCTTGACTTGCCTTGCTTTGCCCTTTTGCCTTGCCTTGCCTTCCTTTTTGCCTTGCCTTGCCTTGTCTTGCTTTGCCCGTTTGCCTTGCCTTGTCTTGCTTTGCCCTTTTGTCTTGCATTGCCTTGCCTTGCTTTGCCCTTTGGCCTTCCCTTGCCTTGCCTTGCTTTGCCATTTTGTCTTTCCTTGCCTTCCCTTTCTTTCCCTTTTGCCTTGCCTTGCTTTGCCCTTTTGCCTTGCCTTGCCTTGCCTTCCTTTGCCCTTTTGCCTTGCCTTGCATAGCTTTTGCTTTGCCCTTTTGCCTTGCCTTGAATTGCCCTTTTGCCTTGCCTTGCCTTGCTATGCCATTTTCCCTTGCCTTGCATTGCTTTGCTTTGCCCTTTTACCTTGCATTGCCTTGCTTTGCCCTTTTGATTTGCCTTGCATTGCTTTGCTTTGCCCTTTTGCCTTGCCTGGCATTCTCTTGCTTTCGCTTTTGACTTCCCTTACTTTGCTATGCCATTTTGCCTTGCCTTGCCTTGCTTTGCTCTTTTGCTTTGACTTGCCTTCCTTTGCCCTTTTGACTTGTCTTGCCTTGCTTTGCTCTTTTGCCTGCAGTTGCCTTGAGTTAGGTTTGCCCTTTTGCCTTGAATTGCCTTGGAATGCTTTGTCCTTTTGGCATGCCTTGCCTTGCTTTGCCTTTTTGTCTTGCATTGCTTTGCCTTGCTTTGCCCTTTTGCCTTGACTTGCCTTGCCATGCTTTGCCCTTTTGTCTTGCATTGCCTTGCCTTGCTTTGCCCTTTTGCCTTGACTTGCCTTACCTTGATTTGCCCTTTTGCCTTGCCTTGCCTTGCCTTGCTTTGCCCTTTTGTCTTGCCTTGCCTTCCCTTTCTTTGCCCTTTTGCCTTGCCTTGCTTTGCCCTTTTGCCTTGCCTTGCCTTGCCTTCCTTTGCCCTTTTGCCTTGCCTTGCATAGCCTTTTCTTTGCCCTTTTGCCTTGCCTAGACTTGCCCTTCTGCCTTGCCTTGCCTTGCCTTGCTTTGCCCTTTGTCCTTGCATTTCCTTGAATTGCCCTTTTGCCTTCCCTTGCATTGCCTTGCTTTGTCCTTTTGCCTTGCCTTACCTTGTCTTGCTTTGCCCTTTTGCCTTGCCTTGTCTTGCTTTGCCCTTTTGTCTTGCATTGCCTTGCCTTGCTTTGCCCTTTTGCCTTGCCTTGCCTTGCCTTGCTTTGCCCTTTTGCCTTGACTGTCCTTCTCTTGCTTTCCCTTTTGACTTGCCTTACTTTGCTATGCCATTTTGCCTTGCCTTGCCTTGCCTTGCTTTGCTCTTTTGCTTTGACTTGCCTTGCCTTCCTTTGCCCTTTTGCCTTGCCTTGCGTTGCCTTGCTTTGCTCTTTTGCCTGCAGTTGCCTTGCGTTAGGTTTGCCCTTTTGTCTTGAATTGCCTTGGAATGCTTTGCCCTTTTGACTTGCCTTGCCTTGCTTTGCCTTTTGTCTTGCATTGCTTTGCCTTGGTTTGCCCTTTTGCCTTGCCTTGCCTTGCTTTGCCCTTTTGCCTTGGCTTCCTTTGCCCTTTTGCGTTGCCTTGCCTTACCTTGCTTTGCTCTTTTGCCTTGCCTTGACTTGCCTTGCTTTGCCCTTTTGCCTTGCCTTGCTTTGCCCTTTTGCCTTACCTTGATTTGCCCTTTTGCCTTGCCTTGCCTTGCCTTGCTTTGCCCTTTTGTCTTGCCTTGCCTTCCCTTTCTTTGCCCTTTTGCCTTGCCTTGCTTTGCCCTTTTGCCTTGCCTTGCCTTGCCTTCCTTTGCCCTTTTGCCTTGCCTTGCATAGCCTTTTCTTTGCCCTTTTGCCTTGCCTAGACTTGCCCTTCTGCCTTGCCTTGCCTTGCCTTGCTTTGCCCTTTGTCCTTGCATTTCCTTGAATTGCCCTTTTGCCTTCCCTTGCATTGCTTTGCTTTGCCCTTTTGCCTTGCCTTTCCTTGCCTTGCTTTGCCCTTTTGCCTTGCCTGGCCTTGTCTTGCTTTCCCTTTTGACTTGCCTTACTTTGCTATGCCATTTTGCCTTGCCTTGCCTTGCCCTGCTTTGCTCTTTTGCCTTCACTTGCCTTGCGTTAGGATTGCCCTTTTGCCTTGAATTGCCTTGGAATGCTTTGTCCTTTTGGCATGCCTTGCCTTGCTTTGCCTTTTTGTCTTGCATTGCTTTGCCTTGCTTTGCCCTTTTGCCTTGACTTGCCTTGCCATGCTTTGCCCTTTTGTCTTGCATTGCCTTGCCTTGCTTTGCCGTTTTGCCTTGACTTGCCTTACCTTGATTTGCCCTTTTGCCTTGCCTTGCCTTGCCTTGCTTTGCCCTTTTGTCTTGCCTTGCCTTCCCTTTCTTTGCCCTTTTGCCTTGCCTTGCTTTGCCCTTTTGCCTTGCCTTGCCTTGCCTTCCTTTGCCCTTTTGCCTTGCCTTGCATAGCCTTTTCTTTGCCCTTTTGCCTTGCCTAGACTTGCCCTTCTGCCTTGCCTTGCCTTGCCTTGCTTTGCCCTTTGTCCTTGCATTTCCTTGAATTGCCCTTTTGCCTTCCCTTGCATTGCCTTGCTTTGTCCTTTTGCCTTGCCTTACCTTGTCTTGCTTTGCCCTTTTGCCTTGCCTTGTCTTGCTTTGCCCTTTTGTCTTGCATTGCCTTGCCTTGCTTTGCCCTTTTGCCTTGCCTTGCCCTGCCTTGCTTTGCCCTTTTGCCTTGACTGTCCTTCTCTTGCTTTCCCTTTTGACTTGCCTTACTTTGCTATGCCATTTTGCCTTGCCTTGCCTTGCCTTGCTTTGCTCTTTTGCTTTGACTTGCCTTGCCTTCCTTTGCCCTTTTGCCTTGCCTTGCTTTGCCTTGCTTTGCTCTTTTGCCTGCAGTTGCCTTGCGTTAGGTTTGCCCTTTTGTCTTGAATTGCCTTGGAATGCTTTGCCCTTTTGACTTGCCTTGCCTTGCTTTGCCTTTTGTCTTGCATTGCTTTGCCTTGGTTTGCCCTTTTGCCTTGCCTTGCCTTGCTTTGCCCTTTTGCCTTGGCTTCCTTTGCCCTTTTGCGTTGCCTTGCCTTACCTTGCTTTGCTCTTTTGCCTTGCCTTGACTTGCCTTGCTTTGCCCTTTTGCCTTGCCTTGCTTTGCCCTTTTGCCTTACCTTGATTTGCCCTTTTGCCTTGCCTTGCCTTGCCTTGCTTTGCCCTTTTGTCTTGCCTTGCCTTCCCTTTCTTTGCCCTTTTGCCTTGCCTTGCTTTGCCCTTTTGCCGTGCCTTGCCTTGCCTTCCTTTGCCCTTTTGCCTTGCCTTGCATAGCCTTTTCTTTGCCCTTTTGCCTTGCCTAGACTTGCCCTTCTGCCTTGCCTTGCCTTGCCTTGCTTTGCCCTTTGTCCTTGCATTTCCTTGAATTGCCCTTTTGCCTTCCCTTGCATTGCTTTGCTTTGCCCTTTTGCCTTGCCTTTCCTTGCCTTGCTTTGCCCTTTTGCCTTGCCTGGCCTTGTCTTGCTTTCCCTTTTGACTTGCCTTACTTTGCTATGCCATTTTGCCTTGCCTTGCCTTGCCCTGCTTTGCTCTTTTGCCTTCACTTGCCTTGCGTTAGGATTGCCCTTTTGCCTTGAATTGCCTTGGAATGCTTTGCCCTTTTGACTTGCCTTGCATTGCCTTTCTTTGCCCTTTTGCCTTTACTTGCTTTGCCTTGGTTTGGCCTTTTGCATTGCCTTGCTTTGCCCTTTTGCCTTGGCTTCCTTTGCCCTTTTGCGTTGCCTTGCCTTGCCTTGCTATGCTCTTTTGCCTTGCCTTGACTTGCCTTGCTTTGCCCTTTTGCCTTGCCTTGCACTTCCTTTTTGCCTTGCCTTGCCTTGTCTTGCTTTGCCCTTTTGCCTTGCCTTGCCTTGCCTTGCTTTGCCATTTTGTCTTTCCTTGCCTTCCATTTCTTTCCCTTTTGCCTTGCCTTGCTTTGCCCTTTTGCCTTGCCTTGCCTTGCCTTCCTTTGCCCTTTTGCCTTGCCTTGCATAGCTTTTGCTTTGCCCTTTTGCCTTGCCTTGAATTGCCCTTTTGCCTTGCCTTGCCTTGCTATGCCATTTTCCCTTGCCTTGCATTGCTTTGCTTTGCCCTTTTGCCTTGCATTGCCTTGATTTGCCCTTTTGCCTTCCCTTGCATTGCCTTACTTTGCCCTTTTGCCTTGCCTTACCTTGCCTTGCTTTGCCCTTTTGCCTTGCCTGGCCTTGCCTTGCTTTGCTCTTTTGCCTTGCCTTGCCTTGCTTTGCTCTTTTGCTTTGACTTGCCTTGCCTTCCTTTGCCCTTTTGCCTTGCCTTGCCTTGCTTTGCTCTTTTGCCTGCAGTTGCCTTGCGTTAGGTTTGCCCTTTTGCCTTGAATTGCATTGGAATGCTTTGCCCTTTTGACTTGCCTTGCCTTGCTTTGCCCTTTTGTCTTGCATTGCTTTGCCTTGCTTTGCCCTTTTGCCTTGACTTGCCTTGCCTTGCTTTGCCCTTTTGTCTTGCATTGCCTTGGCTTGCTTTTCCCTTTTGCCTTATGTTGCCTTCCCTTGGTTTGCCCTTTTGCCTTGCCTTTCATTGCCTAGCTTTGCCCTTTTGCTTTTCCTTGCTTTGCCCTTTTGCCATGTCTTGCTTTGCCTTGCTTTGCCCTTTTGCCTTGCCTTGCATTGTCTTGCTTTGCCCTTTTGCCTTGCTTCCTTTGCCCTTTTGCGTTGCCTTGCCTTGTCTTGTTTTGCCCTTTTGCATTGCCTTGCCTTCTCTTGCTTTGCCCTTTTGACTTGCCTTGCCTTGCTTTGCCCTTTTGCCTTGCCTTGCCTTGCTTTACCCTTTTGCCTTGCCTTGCTTTGCCCTTTTGCCTTGCCTTGCATTGCCTTGCTTTGCCCTTTTGCCCTGGCTTCCTTTGCCCTTTTGCCTTGCCTTAACTTGCCTTGCTTTGCCATTTGCCTTGCCTTGCATTTCCTTTTTGCCTTGCCTTGCCTTGTCTTGCTTTTGCTTTTGACTTGCCTTACTTTGCTATGCCATTTTGCCTTGCCTTGCCTTGCCTTGCTTTGCTCTTTTGCTTTGACTTGCCTTGCCTTCCTTTGCCCTTTTGCCTTGCCTTGCCTTGCTTTGCTCTTTTGCCTGCAGTTGCCTTGCGTTAGGTTTGCCCTTTTGCCTTGAATTGCCTTGGAATGCTTTGCCATTTTGCCTTGCTTCCTTTGCCCTTTTGCGTTGCCTTGCCTTGTCTTGCTTTGCCCTTTTGCCTTGCCTTGCATTGTCTTGCTTTGCCCTTTTGACTTGCCTTGCCTTGCTTTGCCCTTTTGCCTTGCCTTGCCTTGCTTTGCCCTTTTGTCTTGCATTGCTTTGCCTTGCTTTGCCCTTTTGCCTTGACGTGCCTTGCCTTGCTTTGCCCTTTTGTCTTGCCTTGCCTTCCCTTTCTTTGCCCTTTTGCCTTGCCTTGCTTTGCCTTTTTGCCTTGCCTTGCCTTGCCTTCCTTTGCCCTTTTTCCTTGCCTTGCATAGCCTTTGCTTTGCCCTTTTGCCTTGCATAGACTTGCCCTTTTGCCTTGCCTTGCCTTGCCTTGCTTTGCCCTTTGTCCTTGCATTTCCTTGAATTGCCCTTGTGCCTTCCCTTGCATTGCCTTGCTTTGCCCTTTTGCCTTGCCTTACCTTGCCTTGCTTTGCCCTTTTGCCTTGCCTGGCCTTGTCTTGCTTTCCCTTTTGACTTGCCTTACTTCGCTATGCCATTTTGCCTTGCCTTGCCTTGCCCTGCTTTGCTCTTTTGCCTTCACTTGCCTTGCGTTAGGATTGCCCTTTTGCCTTGAATTGCCTTGGAATGCTTTGCCCTTTTGACTTGCCTTGCCTTGCTTTGCCCTTTCGTCTTGCATTGCCTTGTTTTACCCTTTTGATTTGCCTTGCCTTCCTTTCCCTATTGTCTTGCATTCCCTTTCCTTGCTTTACCCATTTGCCTTTTCTTGCCTTGCCCTGGTTTGCCCAGTTGCACTGCCTTGCCTTGCCTTGCTTTGCGCTTTTGCCTTGCCTTGCCTTGCCTTGCTTTTCCCTTTTGCCTTGCCTTGCCTTGTTTTACCCTTTTGATTTGCCTTTCCTTCGTTTCCCTATTGTCTTGCATTCCCTTGCCTTGCTTTACCCATTTGCCCTTGCTTGCCTTGCCTTGCTTTGCTCTTTTGCCTTGCCTTGCATTGCCTTGCTTTGCCATTTTGCCTTGCATTGAATTGCTTTGCCCTTTTGCCTTGCTTTTCCCTTTTGCCTTGCCTTGCCTTGTTTTACCCTTTTGATTTGCCTTTCCTTCGTTTCCCTATTGTCTTGCATTCCCTTGCCTTGCTTTACCCATTTGCCCTTGCTTGCCTTGCCTTGCTTTGCTCTTTTGCCTTGCCTTGCATTGCCTTGCTTTGCCATTTTGCCTTGCATTGAATTGCTTTGCCCTTTTGCCTTGCTTTGCCCTTTTGCCTTGCCTTGCCTTGGTGTGCCATTTTGCCTTCCCTTGCCGTGACTTGCTTTCCATTTTGACGTGCCTTGCTTTGCTTTGCACTTTTGCCTTGCCTTGCCTTGCCTTGCTTTGCTCTTTGCTCTTTGCCTTGCCTTGCCTTGCCTTGCTTTGCCAATTTGCCATGCCTTGCTTTTCCTTTTTGCCTTGCATTGCCTTGTCTTGCTTTGCTATTTTGCCTTGCCTTGCCTTGTCTTCCTTTGCCATTTTGCCTTGCCTTGCATAGCCTTTGATTTGCCCTTTTGACTTGGCTTGCTTTTCCCTTTTGCCTTATGTTGCCTTGCCTTGGTTTGCCATTTTGCCTTGCCTTGCCTTGCCTTTCTTTGCCCTTTTCCCTTGCCTTTCATTGCCTAGCTTTGCCCTTTTGCCTTTCCTTGCTTTGCCCTTTTGCCATGTCTTGCCTTGCCTTGCTTTGCCCTATTGCCTTGCCTTGCATTGTCTTGCTTTGCCCTTTTGCCTTGGCTTCCTTTGCCCTTTTGCGTTGCCTTGCCTTGCCTTGCTATGCTCTTTTGCCTTGCCTTGACTTGCCTTGCTTTGCCCTTTTGCCTTGCCTTGCATTTCCTTTTTGCCTTGCCTTGCCTTGTCTTGCTTTTCCTTTTGACTTGCCTTGCCTTGCTTTGCGCTTTTGTCTTGCATTGCCTTGCCTTGCTTTGCCATTTTGCCTTGCCTTGCCTTACCTTGCTTTGCCCTTTTGCCTTGCCTTGCCTTGCCTTGCTTTGCCATTTTGTCTTTCCTTGCCTTCCATTTCTTTCCCTTTTGCCTTGCCTTGCTTTGCCCTTTTGCCTTGCCTTGCCTTGCCTTCCTTTGTCCTTTTCCCTTGCCTTGCATAGCTTTTGCTTTGCCCTTTTGCCCTGCCTTGAATTGCCCTTTTGCCTTGCCTTGCCTTGCTATGCCATTTTCCCTTGCCTTGCATTGCTTTGCTTTGCCCTTTTGCCTTGCATTGCCTTGCTTTGCCCTTTTGCCTTGCCTTGCATTGCCTTGCTTTGCCCTTTTGCCCTGGCTTCCTTTGCCCTTTTGCCTTGCCTTAACTTGCCTTGCTTTGCCATTTGCCTTGCCTTGCATTTCCTTTTTGCCTTGCCTTGCCTTGTCTTGCTTTTGCTTTTGACTTGCCTTACCTTGCCTTGCTTTGCCCTTTTGCCTTGCCTGGCCTTCTCTTGCTTTCCCTTTTGACTTGCCTTACTTTGCTATGCCATTTTGCCTTCCCTTGCCTTGCTTTGCTCTTTTGCTTTGACTTGCCTTCATTTGCCCTTTTGCCTTGCCTTGCCTTGCTTTGCCTTTTTGTCTTGCATTGCTTTGCCTTGCTTTGCCCTTTTGCCTTGACTTGCCTTACCTTGCTTTGCCCTTTTGTCTTGCCTTGCCTTCCCTTTCTTTGCCCTTTTGCCTTGCCTTGCTTTGCCCTTTTGCCTTGCCTTGCCTTGCCTTCCTTTGCCCTTTTGCCTTGCCTTGCATAGCCTTTGCTTTGCCCTTTTGCCTTGCCTAGACTTGCCCTTTTGCCTTGCCTTGCCTTGCCTTGCTTTGCCCTTTGTCCTTGCATTTCCTTGAATTGCCCTTTTGCCTTCCCTTGCATTGCCTTGCTTTGCCCTTTTGCCTTGCCCTACCTTGCCTTGCTTTGCCCTTTTGCCTTGCCTGGCCTTGTCTTGCTTTCCCTTTTGACTTGCCTTACTTCGCTATGCCATTTTGCCTTGCCTTGCCTTGCCCTGCTTTGCTCTTTTGCCTTCACTTGCCTTGCGTTAGGATTGCCCTTTTGCCTTGAATTGCCTTGGAATGCTTTGCCCTTTTGACTTGCCTTGCCTTGCTTTGCCCTTTCGTCTTGCATTGCCTTGTTTTACCCTTTTGATTTGCCTTGCCTTCCTTTCCCTATTGTCTTGCATTCCCTTTCCTTGCTTTACCCATTTGCCTTTTCTTGCCTTGCCCTGGTTTGCCCAGTTGCACTGCCTTGCCTAGCCTTGCTTTGCGCTTTTGCCTTGCCTTGCCTTGCCTTGCTTTTCCCTTTTGCCTTGCCTTGCCTTGTTTTACCCTTTTGATTTGCCTTGCCTTCGTTTCCCTATTGTCTTGCATTCCCTTGCCTTGCTTTACCCATTTGCCCTTGCTTGCCTTGCCTTGCTTTGCTCTTTTGCCTTGCCTTGCATTGCCTTGCTTTGCCATTTTGCCTTGCATTGCATTGCTTTGCCCTTTTGCCTTGCGTTGCCCTTTTGCCTTGCCTTGCCTTGGTGTGCCA
The DNA here is from genome assembly GCA_032206185.1 of Columba guinea. NCBI lineage: Eukaryota > Metazoa > Chordata > Aves > Columbiformes > Columbidae > Columba > Columba guinea. Next base: position 61,470 of record JAVLUU010000780.1, read on the forward strand.
TTTTGCCTTCCCTTGCCTTGACTTGCTTTCCCTTTTGACTTGCCTTGCTTTGCTTTGCACTTTTGCCTTGCCTTGCCTTGCCTTGCCTTGCTTTGCTCTTTGCTCTTTGCCTTGCCTTGCCTTGCCTTGCTTTGCCAATTTGCCATGCCTTGCTTTTCCTTTTTGCCTTGCATTGCCTTGTCTTGCTTTGCCCTTTTGCCTTGCCTTGCATAGCCTTTGATTTGCCCTTTTGCCTTGGCTTGCTTTTCCCTTTTGCCTTATGTTCCCTTGCCTTGGTTTGCCATTTTGCCTTGCCTTGCCTTGCCTTTCTTTGCCCTTTTCCCTTGCCTTTCATTGCCTAGCTTTGCCCTTTTGCCTTTCCTTGCTTTGCCCTTTTGCCATGTCTTGCCTTGCCTTGCTTTGCCCTTTTGCGTTGCCTTGCCTTGTCTTGCTTTGCCCTTTTGCATTGCCTTGCCTTGTCTTGCTTTGCCCTTTTGACTTGCCGTGCCTTGCTTTGCCCTTTTGACTTGCCTTACCTTGAATTGCCCTTTTTGCATTGCCTTGCCTTGCTATGCCATTTTCCCTTGCCTTGCATTGCTTTGCTTCGCACTTTGCTTTGCATTGCCTTGTTTTGCCCTTTTGATTTGCCTTGCATTGCCTTGATTTGCCCTTTTGCCTTGCCTTGCATTGCCTTTCTTTGCCCTTTTGCCTTTACTTGCTTTGCCTTGCTTTGCCCTTTTGCCTTGCCTTGCCTTGCTTTGCACTTTTGCCTTGGCTTCCTTTGCCCTTTTGCGTTGCCTTGCCTTGCCTTGCTATGCTCTTTTGCCTTGCCTTGACTTGCCTTGCTTTGCCCTTTTGCCTTGCCTTGCATTTCCTTTTTGCCTTGCCTTGCCTTGTCTTGCTTTGCCCTTTTGACTTGCCTTGCCTTGCTTTGCCCTTTTGTCTTGCATTGCCTTGCCTTGCTTTGCCCTTTTGCCTTGCCTTGCCTTGCCTTGCTTTGCCATTTTGTCTTTCCTTGCCTTCCCTTTCTTTCCCTTTTGCCTTGCCTTACTTTGCCCTTTTGCCTTGCCTTGCCTTGCCTTCCTTTGTCCTTTTTCCTTGCCTTGCATAGCTTTTGCTTTGCCCTTTTGCCCTGCCTTGAATTGCCCTTTTGCATTGCCTTGCCTTGCTATGCCATTTTCCCTTGCCTTGCATTGCTTTGCTTTGCCCTTTTGCCTTGCATTGCCTTGCTTTGCCCTTTTGATTTGCCTTGCATTGTCTTGCTTTGTTCTTTTGCCTTGCCTTGCCTTGGTGTGCCTTTTTTCCTTGCCTTGCCTTGCTTTGTCCTTTTGCCTTGCATTGCCTTGATTTAACCTTTTGCCTTCCCTTACATTGCCTTACTTTGCCCTTTTGCCTTGCCTTACCTTGCCTTGCTTTGGCCTTTTGCCTTGCCTGGCCTTCTCTTGCTTTCCCTTTTGACTTGCCTTACTTTGCTATGCCATTTTGCCTTGCCTTGCCTTGCCTTGCTTTGCTCTTTTGCTTTGACTTGCCTTGCCTTCCTTTGCTCTTTTGCCTTGCCTTGCCTTGCTTTGCTCTTTTTCCTGCAGTTGCCTTGCGTTAGGTTTGCCCTTTTGCCTTGAATTGCCTTGGAATGCTTTGCCCTTTTGCCTTGCCTTGCATTTCCTTTTTGACTTAGCTTGCCTTGTCTTGCTTTGCCCAGGTTTACCCTTTTGACTTGCCTTGCCTTGCCTTGCTTTGCCCTTTTGCCTTGCCTTGCCTTGTTTTACCCTTTTGATTTGCCTTGCCTTCGTTTCCCTATTGTCTTGCATTCCCTTGCCTTGCTTTACCCATTTGCCCTTGCTTGCCTTGCCTTGCTTTGCTCTTTTGCCTTGCCTTGCATTGCCTTGCTTTGCCATTTTGCCTTGCATTGCATTGCTTTGCCCTTTTGATTTGCATTGCATTGCCTTGCTTTGCCCTTTTGATTTGCCTTGCATTGCCTTGCTTTGCCCTTTTGCCTTGCCTTGAATTGCCCTTTTGCCTTGCCTTGCCTTGCTATGCCATTTTCCCTTGCCTTGCATTGCTTTGCTTTGCCCTTTTGCCTTGCATTGCCTTGCTTTGCCCTTTTGATTTGCCTTGCATTGTCTTGCTTTGCCCTTTTGCCTTGCCTTGCCTTGCCTTGGTGTGCCTTTTTTCCTTGCCTTGCCTTGCCTTGCCTTGCCCTTCTGCCTTGCCTTGCCTTGCCTTGCTTTGCCCTTTTACTTTCACTTGCCTTGTTTTACACTTTTGATTTGCCTTGCCTTCCTTTCCCTATTGTCTTGCATTCCCTTGTCTTGCTTTACCCATTTGCCTTTCCTTGTCTTGCCTTGCTTTGCCCTTTTGCCTTGCCTGGCCTTGTCTTGCTTTCCCTTTTGACTTGCCTTACTTTGCTATGCCAATTTGCCTTGCCTTGCCTTGCCCTGCTTTGCTCTTTTGCCTTCACTTGCCTTGAATTAGGTTTGCCCTTTTGCCTAGAATTCCCTTGGAATACTTTGCCCTTTTGACTTGCCTTGCCTTGCTTTGCCCTTTTGTCTTGCATTGCCTTGCTTTGCCCTTTTGATTTGCCTTGCATTGTCTTGCTTTGTTCTTTTGCCTTGCCTTGCCTTGGTGTGCCTTTTTTCCTTGCCTTGCCTTGCTTTGTCCTTTTGCCTTGCATTGCCTTGATTTAACCTTTTGCCTTCCCTTACATTGCCTTACTTTGCCCTTTTGCCTTGCCTTACCTTGCCTTGCTTTGGCCTTTTGCCTTGCCTGGCCTTCTCTTGCTTTCCCTTTTGACTTGCCTTACTTTGCTATGCCATTTTGCCTTGCCTTGCCTTGCCTTGCTTTGCTTTTTTGCTTTGACTTGCCTTGCCTTCCTTTGCTCTTTTGCCTTGCCTTGCCTTGCTTTGCTCTTTTTCCTGCAGTTGCCTTGCGTTAGGTTTGCCCTTTTGCCTTGAATTGCCTTGGAATGCTTTGCCCTTTTGCCTTGCCTTGCATTTCCTTTTTGACTTAGCTTGCCTTGTCTTGCTTTGCCCAGGTTTACCCTTTTGACTTGCCTTGCCTTGCCTTGCTTTGCCCTTTTGCCTTGCCTTGCCTTGTTTCACCCTTTTGATTTGCCTTGCCTTCGTTTCCCTATTGTCTTGCATTCCCTTGCCTTGCTTTACCCATTTGCCCTTGCTTGCCTTGCCTTGCTTTGCTCTTTTGCCTTGCCTTGCATTGCCTTGCTTTGCCATTTTGCCTTGCATTGCATTGCTTTGCCCTTTTGATTTGCATTGCATTGCCTTGCTTTGCCCTTTTGATTTGCCTTGCATTGCCTTGCTTTGCCCTTTTGCCTTGCCTTGAATTGCCCTTTTGCCTTGCCTTGCCTTGCTATGCCATTTTCCCTTGCCTTGCATTGCTTTGCTTTGCCCTTTTGCCTTGCATTGCCTTGCTTTGCCCTTTTGATTTGCCTTGCATTGTCTTGCTTTGCCCTTTTGCCTTGCCTTGCCTTGCCTTGGTGTGCCTTTTTTCCTTGCCTTGCCTTGCCTTGCTTTGCCCTTCTGCCTTGCCTTGCCTTGCCTTGCTTTGCCCTTTTACTTTCACTTGCCTTGTTTTACACTTTTGATTTGCCTTGCCTTCCTTTCCCTATTGTCTTGCATTCCCTTGTCTTGCTTTACCCATTTGCCTTTCCTTGTCTTGCCTTGCTTTGCCCTTTTGCCTTGCCTGGCCTTCTCTTGCTTTCCCTTTTGACTTGCCTTACTTTGCTATGCCAATTTGCCTTGCCTTGCCTTGCCCTGCTTTGCTCTTTTGCCTTCACTTGCCTTGAATTAGGTTTGCCCTTTTGCTTGGAATTCCCTTGGAATACTTTGCCCTTTTGACTTGCCTTGCCTTGCTTTGCCCTTTTGTCTTGCATTGCCTTGCTTTGTTCTTTTGCCTTGCCTTGCCTTGGTGTGCCTTTTTTCCTTGCCTTGCCTTGCTTTGTCCTTTTGCCTTGCATTGCCTTGATTTACCCTTTTGCCTTCCCTTGCATTGCCTTACTTTGCCCTTTTGCCTTGCCTTACCTTGCCTTGCTTTGCCCTTTTGCCTTGCCTGGCCTTCTCTTGCTTTCCCTTTTGACTTGCCTTACTTTGCTATGCCATTTTGCCTTGCCTTGCCTTGCCTTGCTTTGCTCTTTTGCTTTGACTTGCCTTGCCTTCCTTTGCCCTTTTGCCTTGCCTTGCCTTGCTTTGCTCTTTTGCCTGCAGTTGCCTTGCGTTAGGTTTGCCCTTTTGCCTTGAATTGCCTTGGAATGCTTTGCCCTTTTGACTTGCCTTGCCTTGCTTTGCCCTTTTGTCTTGCTTTGCTTTGCCTTGCTTTGCCCTTTTGCCTTGACTTGCCTTGCCTTGCTTTGCCATTTTGTCTTGCATTGCCTTGGCTTGCTTTTCCCTTTTGCCTTTTGTTGCCTTGCCTTGGTTTGCCCTTTTGCCTTGCCTTTCATTGCCTAGCTTTGCCCTTTTGCCTTTCCTTCCTTTGCCCTTTTGCGTTGCCTTGCCTTGTCTTGCTTTGCCCTTTTGCTTTGCCTTGCCTTCTCTTGCTTTGCCCTTTTGACTTGCCTTGCCTTGCTTTGCACTTTTGACTTGCCTTGCCTTGAATTCCCTTTTTGCATTGCCTTGCCTTGCTATGCCATTTTCCCTTGCCTTGCATTGCTTTGCTTCGCCCTTTTGCCTTTCATTGCCTTGTTTTGCCCTTTTGATTTGCCGTGCATTGCCCTGATTTGCCCTTTTGCCTTGCCTTGCTTTGCCTTGGTTTGCCCTTTTGCCTTGCCTTGCCTTGCTTTGCCCTTTTGCCTTGCCTTGCTTTGCCCTTTTGCCTTGCCTTGCATTGCCTTGCTTTGCCCTTTTGCCCTGGCTTCCTTTGCTCTTTTGCCTTGCCTTGACTTGCCTTGCTTTGCCCTTTTGCCTTGCCTTGCATTTCCTTTTTGCCTTGCCTTGCCTTGTCTTGCTTTGCCCTTTTGACTTACCTTGCCTTGCCCTTTTGTCTTGCATTGCCTTGCCTTGCTTTGCCCTTTTGCCTTGACTTGCCTTACCTTGCTTTGCCCTTTTGCCTTGCCTTGCCTTGCCTTGCTTTGCCATTTTGTCTTTCCTTGCCTTCCATTTCTTTCCCTTTTGCCTTGCCTTGCTTTGCCCTTTTGCCTTGCCTTGCCTTGCCTTCCTTTGCCCTTTTGCCTTGCCTTGCATAGCTTTTGCTTTGCCCTTTTGCCTTGCCTTGAATTGCCCTTTTGCCTTGCCTTGCCTTGCTATGCCATTTTCCCTTGCCTTGCATTGCTTTGCTTTGCCCTTTTGCCTTGCATTGCCTTGATTTGCCCTTTTGCCTTCCCTTGCATTGCCTTACTTTGCCCTTTTGCCTTGCCTTACCTTGCCTTGCTTTGCCCTTTTGCCTTGCCTGGCCTTGTCTTGCTTTACCTTTTGACTTGCCTTACTTTGCTCTGCCATTTTGCCTTGCCTTGCCTTGCCCTGCTTTGCTCTTTTGCCTTCACTTGCCTTGCGTATAGTATTGCACTTTTGCCTTGAATTGCCTTGGAATGCTTTGCCCTTTTGACTTGCCTTGCCTTGCTTTGCCCTTTTGTCTTGCATTGCCTTGTTTTACCCTTTTGATTTGCCTTGCCTTCCTTTCCATATTGTCTTGCATTCCCTTTCCTTGTTTTACCCATTTGCCTATTCTTGCCTTGCCCTTCTTTGCCCAGTTGCATTGCCTTGCCTTGCCTTGCTTTGCCCTTTTCCCTTGCCTTTCATTGACTAGCTTTGCCCTTTTGCCTTTCCTTGCTTTGCCATTTTGCCTTGCCTTCCCTTGCCCTGGTTTGCCCAGTTGCATTGCCTTGCCTTGCCTTGCTTTGCCCTTTTGCCTTGCCTTGCCTTGTTTTACCCTTTTGATTTGCCTTGCCTTCATTTCCCTATTGTCTTGCATTCCCTTGCCTTGCTTTACCCATTTGCCCTTGCTTGCTTTGCCTTGCTTTGCCCTTTTGCCTTGCCTTGCTTTGCCCTTTTGCCTTGCCTTGCCTTGCTTTGCCCTTTCGCCTTCCCTTGCCTTGACTTGCTTTCCCTTTTGACTTGCCTTGCTTTGCCTTGCACTTTTGCCTCGCCTTGCCTTGCCTTGCTTTGCTCTTTTGCCTTGCCTTCCCTTGCCCTGGTTTGCCCAGTTGCATTGCCTTGCCTTGCCTTGCTTTGCCCTTTTGCCTTGCCTTGCCTTGTTTTACCCTTTTGATTTGCCTTGCCTTCATTTCCCTATTGTCTTGCATTCCCTTGCCTTGCTTTACCCATTTGCCCTTGCTTGCTTTGCCTTGCTTTGCCCTTTTGCCTTGCCTTGCTTTGCCCTTTTGCCTTGCCTTGCCTTGCTTTGCCCTTTTGCCTTCCCTTGCCTTGACTTGCTTTCCCTCTTGACTTGCCTTGCCTTGCTTTGCACTTTTGACTTGCCTTGCCTTGAATTCCCTTTTTGCATTGCCTTGCCTTGCTATGCCATTTTCCCTTGCCTTGCATTGCTTTGCTTCGCCCTTTTGCCTTTCATTGCCTTGTTTTGCCCTTTTGATTTGCCGTGCATTGCCCTGATTTGCCCTTTTGCCTTGCCTTGCTTTGCCTTGGTTTGCCCTTTTGCCTTGCCTTGCCTTGCTTTGCCCTTTTGCCTTGCCTTGCTTTGCTCTTTTGCCTTGCCTTGCATTGCCTTGCTTTGCCATTTTGCCTTGCATTGCATTGCTTTGCCCTTTTGATTTGCATTGCATTGCCTTGCTTTGCCCTTTTGATTTGCCTTGCATTGCCTTGCTTTGCCCTTTTGCCTTGCCTTGAATTGCCCTTTTGCCTTGCCTTGCCTTGCTATGCCATTTTCCCTTGCCTTGCATTGCTTTGCTTTGCCCTTTTGCCTTGCATTGCCTTGCTTTGCCCTTTTGATTTGCCTTGCATTGTCTTGCTTTGCCCTTTTGCCTTGCCTTGCCTTGCCTTGGTGTGCCTTTTTTCCTTGCCTTGCCTTGCCTTGCCTTGCCCTTCTGCCTTGCCTTGCCTTGCCTTGCTTTGCCCTTTTACTTTCACTTGCCTTGTTTTACACTTTTGATTTGCCTTGCCTTCCTTTCCCTATTGTCTTGCATTCCCTTGTCTTGCTTTACCCATTTGCCTTTCCTTGTCTTGCCTTGCTTTGCCCTTTTGCCTTGCCTGGCCTTGTCTTGCTTTCCCTTTTGACTTGCCTTACTTTGCTATGCCAATTTGCCTTGCCTTGCCTTGCCCTGCTTTGCTCTTTTGCCTTCACTTGCCTTGAATTAGGTTTGCCCTTTTGCCTAGAATTCCCTTGGAATACTTTGCCCTTTTGACTTGCCTTGCCTTGCTTTGCCCTTTTGTCTTGCATTGCCTTGCTTTGCCCTTTTGATTTGCCTTGCATTGTCTTGCTTTGTTCTTTTGCCTTGCCTTGCCTTGGTGTGCCTTTTTTCCTTGCCTTGCCTTGCTTTGTCCTTTTGCCTTGCATTGCCTTGATTTAACCTTTTGCCTTCCCTTACATTGCCTTACTTTGCCCTTTTGCCTTGCCTTACCTTGCCTTGCTTTGGCCTTTTGCCTTGCCTGGCCTTCTCTTGCTTTCCCTTTTGACTTGCCTTACTTTGCTATGCCATTTTGCCTTGCCTTGCCTTGCCTTGCTTTGCTTTTTTGCTTTGACTTGCCTTGCCTTCCTTTGCTCTTTTGCCTTGCCTTGCCTTGCTTTGCTCTTTTTCCTGCAGTTGCCTTGCGTTAGGTTTGCCCTTTTGCCTTGAATTGCCTTGGAATGCTTTGCCCTTTTGCCTTGCCTTGCATTTCCTTTTTGACTTAGCTTGCCTTGTCTTGCTTTGCCCAGGTTTACCCTTTTGACTTGCCTTGCCTTGCCTTGCTTTGCCCTTTTGCCTTGCCTTGCCTTGTTTTACCCTTTTGATTTGCCTTGCCTTCGTTTCCCTATTGTCTTGCATTCCCTTGCCTTGCTTTACCCATTTGCCCTTGCTTGCCTTGCCTTGCTTTGCTCTTTTGCCTTGCCTTGCATTGCCTTGCTTTGCCATTTTGCCTTGCATTGCATTGCTTTGCCCTTTTGAATTGCATTGCATTTTCTTGCTTTGCCCTTTTGATTTGCCTTGCATTGCCTTGCTTTGCCCTTTTGCCTTGCCTTGAATTGCCCTTTTGCCTTGCCTTGCCTTGCTATGCCATTTTCCCTTGCCTTGCATTGCTTTGCTTTGCCCTTTTGCCTTGCATTGCCTTGCTTTGCCCTTTTGATTTGCCTTGCATTGTCTTGCTTTGCCCTTTTGCCTTGCCTTGCCTTGCCTTGGTGTGCCTTTTTTCCTTGCCTTGCCTTGCCTTGCTTTGCCCTTCTGCCTTGCCTTGCCTTGCCTTGCTTTGCCCTTTTACTTTCACTTGCCTTGTTTTACACTTTTGATTTGCCTTGCCTTCCTTTCCCTATTGTCTTGCATTCCCTTGTCTTGCTTTACCCATTTGCCTTTCCTTGTCTTGCCTTGCTTTTCCCTTTTGCCTTGCCTGGCCTTCTCTTGCTTTCCCTTTTGACTTGCCTTACTTTGCTATGCCAATTTGCCTTGCCTTGCCTTGCCCTGCTTTGCTCTTTTGCCTTCACTTGCCTTGAATTAGATTTGCCCTTTTGCTTGGAATTCCCTTGGAATACTTTGCCCTTTTGACTTGCCTTGCCTTGCTTTGCCCTTTTGTCTTGCATTGCCTTGCTTTGTTCTTTTGCCTTGCCTTGCCTTGGTGTGCCTTTTTTCCTTGCCTTGCCTTGCTTTGTCCTTTTGCCTTGCATTGCCTTGATTTACCCTTTTGCCTTCCCTTGCATTGCCTTACTTTGCCCTTTTGCCTTGCCTTACCTTGCCTTGCTTTGCCCTTTTGCCTTGCCTGGCCTTCTCTTGCTTTCCCTTTTGACTTGCCTTACTTTGCTATGCCATTTTGCCTTGCCTTGCCTTGCCTTGCTCTTTTGCCTGCAGTTGCCTTGCGTTAGGTTTGCCCTTTTGCCTTGAATTGCCTTGGAATGCTTTGCCCTTTTGACTTGCCTTGCCTTGCTTTGCCCTTTTGTCTTGCTTTGCTTTGCCTTGCTTTGCCCTTTTGCCTTGACTTGCCTTGCCTTGCTTTGCCATTTTGTCTTGCATTGCCTTGGCTTGCTTTTCCCTTTTGCCTTTTGTTGCCTTGCCTTGGTTTGCCCTTTTGCCTTGCCTTTCATTGCCTAGCTTTGCCCTTTTGCCTTTCCTTCCTTTGCCCTTTTGCGTTGCCTTGCCTTGTCTTGCTTTGCCCTTTTGCTTTGCCTTGCCTTCTCTTGCTTTGCCCTTTTGACTTGCCTTGCCTTGCTTTGCACTTTTGACTTGCCTTGCCTTGAATTCCCTTTTTGCATTGCCTTGCCTTGCTATGCCATTTTCCCTTGCCTTGCATTGCTTTGCTTCGCCCTTTTGCCTTGCATTGCCTTGTTTTGCCCTTTTGATTTGCCGTGCATTGCCCTGATTTGCCCTTTTGCCTTGCCTTGCTTTGCCTTGGTTTGCCGTTTTGCCTTGCCTTGCCTTGCTTTGCCCTTTTGCCTTGCCTTGCTTTGCCCTTTTGCCTTGCCTTGCATTGCCTTGCTTTGCCCTTTTGCCCTGGCTTCCTTTGCCCTTTTGCGTTGCCTTGCCTTGCCTTGCTTTGCTCTTTTGCCTTGCCTTGACTTGCCTTGCTTTGCCCTTTTGCCTTGCCTTGCATTTCCTTTTTGCCTTGCCTTGCCTTGTCTTGCTTTGCCCTTTTGACTTGCCTTGCCTTGCCCTTTTGTCTTGCATTGCCTTGCCTTGCTTTGCCCTTTTGCCTTGACTTGCCTTACCTTGCTTTGCCCTTTTGCCTTGCCTTGCCTTGCCTTGCTTTGCCATTTTGTCTTTCCTTGCCTTCCATTTCTTTCCCTTTTGCCTTGCCTTGCTTTGCCCTTTTGCCTTGCCTTGCCTTGCCTTCCTTTGCCCTTTTGCCTTGCCTTGCATAGCTTTTGCTTTGCCCTTTTGCCTTGCCTTGAATTGCCCTTTTGCCTTGCCTTGCCTTGCTATGCCATTTTCCCTTGCCTTGCATTGCTTTGCTTTGCCCTTTTGCCTTGCATTGCCTTGATTTGCCCTTTTGCCTTCCCTTGCATTGCCTTACTTTGCCCTTTTGCCTTGCCTTACCTTGCCTTGCTTTGCCCTTTTGCCTTGCCTGGCCTTGTCTTGCTTTACCTTTTGACTTGCCTTACTTTGCTCTGCCATTTTGCCTTGCCTTGCCTTGCCCTGCTTTGCTCTTTTGCCTTCACTTGCCTTGCGTATAGTATTGCACTTTTGCCTTGAATTGCCTTGGAATGCTTTGCCCTTTTGACTTGCCTTGCCTTGCTTTGCCCTTTTGTCTTGCATTGCCTTGTTTTACCCTTTTGATTTGCCTTGCCTTCCTTTCCATATTGTCTTGCATTCCCTTTCCTTGTTTTACCCATTTGCCTATTCTTGCCTTGCCATTCTTTGCCCAGTTGCATTGCCTTGCCTTGCCTTGCTTTGCCCTTTTCCCTTGCCTTTCATTGACTAGCTTTGCCCTTTTGCCTTTCCTTGCTTTGCCATTTTGCCTTGCCTTCCCTTGCCCTGGTTTGCCCAGTTGCATTGCCTTGCCTTGCCTTGCTTTGCCCTTTTGCCTTGCCTTGCCTTGTTTTACCCTTTTGATTTGCCTTGCCTTCATTTCCCTATTGTCTTGCATTCCCTTGCCTTGCTTTACCCATTTGCCCTTGCTTGCTTTGCCTTGCTTTGCCCTTTTGCCTTGCCTTGCTTTGCCCTTTTGCCTTGCCTTGCCTTGCTTTGCCCTTTTGCCTTCCCTTGCCTTGACTTGCTTTCCCTTTTGACTTGCCTTGCTTTGCCTTGCACTTTTGCCTCGCCTTGCCTTGCCTTGCTTTGCTCTTTTGCCTTGCCTTGCCTTGTCTTGCTTTGCCCTTTTATCTTGCCTTGCCTTGTCTTCCTTTGCCCTTTTGCCTTGCCTTGCATAGCCTTTGCTTTGCCCTTTTGCCTTGGCTTGCTTTTCCCTTTTGCCTTATGTTGCCTTACCTTGGTTTGCCCTTTTGCCTTGCCTTGCCTTGCCTTGCTTTGCCCTTTTTCCTTGCCTTTCATTGCCTAGCTTTGCCCTTTTGCCTTTCCTTGCTTTGCCCTTTTGCCTTTCCTTGCTTTGCCCTTTTGCCATGTCTTGCCTTGCCTTGCTTTGCCCTTTTGCCTTGCCTTGCCTTGTCTTGCTTTGCCCTTTTGCATTGCCTTGCCTTGTCTTGCTTTGCCCTTTTGACTTGCCTTGCCTTGCTTTGCCCTTTTGACTTGCCTTGCCTTGAATTGCCCTTTTTGCATTGCCTTGCCTTGCTATGCCATTTTCCCTTGCCTTGCATTGCTTTGCTTTGCCCTTTTGCCTTGCATTGCCTTGCTTTGCCCTTTTAATTTGCCTTGCATTGCCTTGCTTTGTTCTTTTGCCTTGCCTTGCCTTGGTGTGCCTTTTTTCCTTGCCTTGCCTTGCTTTGTCCTTTTGCCTTGCATTGCCTTGATTTACCCTTTTGCCTTCCCTTGCATTGCCTTACTTTGCCCTTTTGCCTTGCCTTACCTTGCCTTGCTTTGCCCTTTTGCCTTGCCTGGCCTTCTCTTGCTTTCCCTTTTGACTTGCCTTACTTTGCTATGCCATTTTGCCTTGCCTTGCCTTGCCTTGCTTTGCTCTTTTGCTTTGACTTGCCTTGCCTTCCTTTGCCCTTTTGCCTTGCCTTGCCTTGCTTTGCTCTTTTGCCTGCAGTTGCCTTGCGTTAGGTTTACCCTTTTGCCTTGAATTGCCTTGGAATGCTTTGCCCTTTTGACTTGCTTTGCCTTGCTTTGCCCTTTTGTCTTGCTTTGCTTTGCCTTGCTTTGCCATTTTGCCTTGCCTTGCCTTGCCTTGCTTTGCCCTTTTGTCTTGCATTGCCTTGGCTTGCTTTTCCCTTTTGCCTTTTGTTGCCTTGCCTTGGTTTTCCCTTTTGCCTTGCCTTTCATTGCCTAGCTTTGCCCTTTTGCCTTTCCTTCCTTTGCCCTTTTGCGTTGCCTTGCCTTGTCTTGCTTTGCCCTTTTGCATTGCCTTGCCTTCTCTTGCTTTGCCCTTTTGACTTGCCTTGCCTTGCTTTGCACTTTTGACTTGCCTTGCCTTGAATTCCCTTTTTGCATTGCCTTGCCTTGCTATGCCATTTTCCCTTGCCTTGCATTGCTTTGCTTCGCCCTTTTGCCTTGCATTGCCTTGTTTTGCCCTTTTGATTTGCCGTGCATTGCCTTGCTTTGCCCTTTTGCCTTGCCTTGCCTTGCTTTGCCCTTTTGCCTTGGCTTCCTTTGCCCTTTTGCGTTGCCTTGCCTTGCCTTGCTTTGCTCTTTTGCCTTGCCTTGACTTGCCTTGCTTTGCCCTTTTGCCTTGCCTTGCATTTCCTTTTTGCCTTGCCTTGCCTTGTCTTGCTTTGCCCTTTTGACTTGCCTTGCCTTGCTTTGCCCTTTTGTCTTGCATTGCCTTGCCTTGCTTTGCCCTTTTGCCTTGCCTTGCCTTGCCTTGCTTTGCCATTTTTTATTTCCTTGCCTTCCCTTTCTTTCCCTTTTGCCTTGCCTTGCTTTGCCCTTTTGCCTTGCCTTGCCTTGCCTTCCTTTGTCCTTTTCCCTTGCCTTGCATAGCTTTTGCTTTGCCCTTTTGCCCTGCCTTGAATTGCCCTTTTGCATTGCCTTGCCTTGCTATGCCATTTTCCCTTGCCTTGCATTGCTTTGCTTTGCCCTTTTGCCTTGCATTGCCTTGCTTTGCCCTTTTGATTTGCCTTGCATTGTCTTGCTTTGTTCTTTTGCCTTGCCTTGCCTTGGTGTGCCTTTTTTCCTTGCCTTGCCTTGCTTTGTCCTTTTGCCTTGCATTGCCTTGATTTACCCTTTTGCCTTCCCTTGCATTGCCTTGCTTTGCCCTTTTGCCTTGCCTAGACTTGCCTTGCTTTGCCCTTTTGCCTTGCCTGGCCTTGTCTTGCTTTCCCTTTTGACTTGCCTTACTTTGCTATGCCATTTTGCCTTGCCTTGCCTTGCCCTGCTTTGCTCTTTTGCCTTCACTTGCCTTGCGTTAGGATTGCCCTTTTGCCTTGAATTACCTTGGAATGCTTTGCCCTTTTGACTTGCCTTGCCTTGCTTTGCCCTTTCGTCTTGCATTGCCTTGTTTTACCCTTTTGATTTGCCTTGCCTTCCTTTCCCTATTGTCTTGCATTCCCTTTCCTTGCTTTACCCATTTGCCTTTTCTTGCCTTGCCCTGGTTTGCCCAGTTGCACTGCCTTGCCTTGCCTTGCTTTGCGCTTTTGCCTTGCCTTGCCTTGCCTTGCTTTTCCCTTTTGCCTTGCCTTGCCTTGTTTTACCCTTTTGATTTGCCTTGCCTTCGTTTCCCTATTGTCTTGCATTCCCTTGCCTTGCTTTACCCATTTGCCCTTGCTTGCCTTGCCTTGCGTTGCTCTTTTCCCTTGCCTTTCATTGACTAGCTTTGCCCTTTTTTCCTTTCCTTGCTTTGCCATTTTGCCTTCCCTTCCCTTGCCTTGTTTTGCCCTTTTGCCTTGCCTTGCCTTGCCTTGCTTTGCCCTTTTGCCTTGCCTTGCCTTGTTTTACCCTTTTGAATTGCCTTGCCTTCGTTTCCCTATTGTCTTGCATTCCCTTGCCTTGCTTTACCCATTTGCCCTTGCTTGCCTTGCCTTGCTTTGCTCTTTTGCCTTGCCTTGCATTGCCTTGCTTTGCCATTTTGCCTTGCATTGCATTGCTTTGCCCTTTTGATTTGCCTTGCATTGCCTTGCTTTGCCCTTTTGCCTTGCCTTGAATTGCCCTTTTGCATTGCCTTGCCTTGCCTTGCTTTGCCCTTTTGCCTTGCCTTGCCTTGCCTTGCTTTGCCTTGCTTTGCCCTTTTCCCTTGCCTTTCATTGACTAGCTTTGCCCTTTTGCCTTTCCTTGCTCTGCCATTTTGCCTTGCCTTCCCTTGCCCTGGTTTGCCCAGTTGCATTGCCTTGCCTTGCCTTGCTTTGCCATTTTGCCTTGCCTTGCCTTGTTTTACCCTTTTGATTTGCCTTGCCTTCCTTTCCCTATTGTCTTGCATTCCCTTGCCTTGCTTTACCCATTTGCCCTTGCTTGCTTTGCCTTGCTTTGCCCTTTTGCCTTGCCTTGCTTTGCCCTTTTGCCTTGCCTTGCCTTGCTTTGCCCCTTTGCCTTCCCTTGCCTTGAATTGCTTTCCCTTTTCACTTCCCTTGCTTTGCTTTGCACTTTTGCCTCGCCTTGCCTTGCCTTGCTTTGCTCTTTTGCCTTGCCTTTCCTTGCCTTTCTTTGCCAATTTGCCTTGCCTTGCTTTTCCTTTTTGCCTTGCCTTGCCTTGCCTTGTCTTCCTTTGCCCTTTTGCCTTGCCTTGCATAGCCTTTGCTTTGCCCTTTTGCCTTGGCTTGCTTTTCCCTTTTGCCTTATGTTGCCTTGCCTTGGTTTGCCCTTTTGCCTTGCCTTGCCTTGCCTTGCTTTGCCCTTTTCCCTTGCCTTTCCTTGCCTAGCTTTGCCCTTTTCCCTTTCCTTGCTTTGCCCTTTTGCCATGTCTTGCCTTGCCTTGCTTTGCCCTTTTGCGTTGCCTTGCCTTGTCTTGCTTTGCCCTTTTGCATTGCCTTGCCTTGTCTTGCTTTGCCCTTTTGACTTGCCTTGCCTTGCTTTGCCCTTTTGACTTGCCTTGCCTTGCTTTGCCCTTTTGCCTTGCATTGCCGTGCCTTGGTTTTCTCTTTTTACTTTCCTTCCCTTGCCTTACTTTGCCCTTTTGCCTTGCCATGCCTTGCTTTGCTCTTTTACCTTGCCATGCCTTGCTTTCCTTGCCTTTTTGCCTTTTCTTGCCTTGCCTTGGTTTGCCCATTTGCCTTGCCTTGCCTTGCCTTGCTTTGCCCTTTTGTCTTGCCTTTCCTTCCCTTTCTTTGCCCTTTTGCATTGCCTTGAATTGCCCTTTTGCCTTGCCTTGCCTTGCTATGCCATTTTCCCTTGCCTTGCATTGCTTTGCTTTGCCCTTTTGCCTTGCATTGCCTTGCTTTGCCCTTTTGATTTGCCTTGCATTGCCTTGCTTTGCCCTTTTGCCTTGCCTTGCCTTGGTGTGCCTTTTTTCCTTGCCTTGCCTTGCCTTGCTTTGCCCTTTTGCCTTGCCTGGACTTGTCTTGCTTTCCCTTTTGACTTGCCTTACTTTGCTCTGCCCTTTTGTCTTGCATTGCCTTGCCCTGCTTTGCCCAGTTGCCTTGCCTTGCCTTGCTTTGCACTTTTGCCTTGCCTTGCCTTGCCTTGCTTTGCCCTTTTGCCTTGCCTTGCCTCTCTTTGCTCTTTAGCCTTGCCTTGCTTTGCCCTTTTGCCTTTCCTTGCCTTGCCTTCCTTTGCCCTTTTGCCTTGCCTTACATAGCCTTGCTTTGCCCTTTGCCTTGTTGTGAATTGCCCTTTTGCCTTGCCTTGCCTTGCTTTGCCCTCTTCCCTTGCCTTGCATTGCCTTGCTTTGCCCTTTTGCTTGTCTTGCCTTTCTTTGCCCTTTTGATTTGCCTTTCATTGCCTTGCTTTGCCCTTTTGCCTTGCATTGCCCTGCCTTGGTGTGCCTTTTTGCCTTGCCTTGCCTTGTCTTGCTTTCCCTTTTGAATTGCCTTGCTTTGCTTTTGCCATTTTGCCGTGCCTTCCCTTGCCTTCTTTTGCCCTTTTGCCTTGCCTTGATTTGCCCTTTTGCCTTGACGTTCCATGTCTTGTTTTGTCCTTTTGCCTTGTCTTGCCTTGACTTGCTTTGTCCTTTTGCCTTGCCTTGCTTCGCCCTTTTCACTTGCATTGCCTTGCCTTGCTTTGCCCTTTTGCCTTGCCTTGCCTTGCTTTGCCCTTTTGCCTTGCATTGCCGTGCCTTGGTTTTCTCTTTTTACTTTCCTTCCCTTGCCTTACTTTGCCCTTTTGCCTTGCCATGCCTTGCTTTGCTCTTTTGCCTTGCCATGCATGCTTTCCTTGCCTTTTTGCCTTTTCTTGCCTTGCCTTGGTTTGCCCATTTGCCTTGCCTTGCCTTGCCTTGCTTTGCCCTTTTGTCTTGCCTTTCCTTCCCTTTCTTTGCCCTTTTGCATTGCCTTGAATTGCCCTTTTGCCTTGCCTTGCCTTGCTATGCCATTTTCCCTTGCATTGCATTGCCTTGCTTTGCCCTTTTGCCTTGCATTGCCTTGCTTTGCCCTTTTGATTTGCCTTGCATTGCCTTGCTTTGCCCTTTTGCCTTGCCTTGCCTTGGTGTGCCTTTTTTCCTTGCCTTTCCTTGCCTTGCTTTGCCCTTTTGCCTTGCATTGCCTTCATTTGCCCTTTTACCTTCCCTTGCATTGCCTTACTTTGCCCTTTTGCCTTGCCTTACCTTGCCTTGCTTTGCCCTTTTGTCTTGCTTGGACTTGTCTTGCTTTCCCTTTTGACTTGCCTTACTTTGCTATGCCATTTTGACTTGCCTTGCCTTGCTTTGCTGTATTGCTTTTCCTTGCCTTGCCTTGCTTTACCCTTTTGCCTTGCCTTGCCTTGCTTTGCTCTTTTGCCTTCACTTGCCTTGCGTTAGGTTTGCCCTTTTGCCTTGAATTGCCTTGGAATGCTTTTCCAATTTGACTTGCCTTGCCTTGCTTTGCCCTTTTGCTTGTCTTGTCTTACCTTGGTTTGCCCTTTTGCCTTGCCTTGCCTTGCCTTGCTTTTCCCTTTTGCCTTGCCTTGCCTTGTTTTATGATTTTGATTTGCCTTGCATTCCTTTCCCTATTGTCATACATTCCCTTGCCTTGCTTTACCCATTTGCCTTTTCTTGCCTTGCCCAGCTTTTCCCAGTTGCAGTGGCTTTCCTTGCCTTTCTTTGCCTTTTTGCCTTGCATTGACTTGCTTTGCACTTTTGCCTTGCCTTGCCTTGCCTTGCTTTGCCCTTTTGCCTTGCCTTGCCTTGCCTTCCTTTGCCCTTTTGCCTTGCCTTGCATAGCCTTGCTTTGCCCTTTTGCCTTGCCTTGAATTGCCCTTTTGCCTTGCCTTGCCTTGCTTTGCCCTTTTCCCTTGCCTTGCATTGCCTTGCTTTGGCCTTTTGCCTTGTCTTGCCTTTCTTTGCCCTTTTGATTTACATTGCATTGCCTTTCCTTTGCCCTTTTGCTTTGCATTGCCTTGCCTTGGTGTGCCTTTTTGCTTTGCCTTGCCTTCTCTTGCTTTTGACTTGCCTTGCCTTGCTTTTGCCATTTTGCCTTGCCTTCCCTTGCCTTTTTTTGCCCTTTTGCCTTGTCTTGCGTTGCCTTGCTTTGCCCTTTTGCCTTGTCTTGCCTTGACTTGCTTTGTCCTCTTGCCTTGCCTTGCTTTGCCCTTTTGCTTTGCATTGTTTTGCCTTGCTTTGCCCTTTTGCCTTGCATTGCCTTGATTTGTACTTTTCCCTTGCATTGCCTTGCCTTGGTGTGCCATTTTGCCTTGCCTTGCCTTGTCTTGCTTTCCCTTTTGACTTGCCTTGCATTGCCTTGTTTTGCTCTTTTGCCTAGCCTTTCCTTGCCTTGCTTTGCCCGTTTGCCTTGCCTTGCTTTTCCCTTTTGCCTTGCCTTTCCTTGTCTTGCTTTGCCCTTTTGCCTTCCCTTCCCTTTTCTTGCTTTGCCCCTTTGACTTGCCTTGCCTTGCTTTGCCCTTTGTCTTGCATTCCGTTGCCTTGCTTTGACCTTTTGCCTTGCCTTGCCTTGTCTTCCTTTGCCCTTTTGCCTTGCCTTGCATAGCCTTTGCTTTGCCTTTTTGCCTTGCCTTGAATTGCCCTTTTGCCTTGCCTTGCCTTGCTATGCGATTTCCACTTGCCTTACATTGCCTTGCTTTGCCCTTTTGATTTGCCTTGCATTGCCTTGATTTGCCCATTTGCCTTCCTTTGCATTGCCTTACTTTGCCCTTTTGCCTTGCCTTACCTTGCCTTTCTTTGCCCTTTTGCCTTGCCTCGCCTTGTCTAGCTTTCCCTTTTGACTTGCCTTACTTTGCTCTGCCCTTTTGTCTTGCATTGCCTTGCCTTGCTTTGCCCTTTTGCCTTGACTTGCCTAAACCTTGGTTTGCCCTTTTGCCTTGCCTTGCCTTGCCATGCTTTTCCCTTTTGCCTTGCCTTGCCTTGTTTTACCCTTTTGATTTGCCTTGCCTTCCTTTCCCCATTGTCTTGCATTCCCTTGCCTTGCTTTACCCATTTGCCTTTCCTTGCCTTGCCCTGCTTTGCCCAGTCGCCTTGCCTTGCCTTGCTTTGCACTTTTGCCTTGCCTTACATAGCCTTGCTTTGCCCTTTTGCCTTGCCTTGCCTCTCTTTGCTCTTTAGCCTTGCCTTGCTTTGCCCTTTTGCCTTGCCTTGCCTTGCCTTCCTTTGCCCTTTTGCCTTGCCTTGCCTTGCCTTGCTTTGCCCTCTTCCCTTGCCTTGCATTGCCTTGCTTTGCCCTTTTGCTTGTCTTGCCTTTCTTTGCCCTTTTGATTTGCCTTTCATTGCCTTGCTTTGCCCTTTTGCCTTGCATTGCCCTGCCTTGGTGTGCCTTTTTGCCTTGCCTTGCCTTGTCTTGCTTTCCCTTTTGAATTGCCTTGCTTTGCTTTTGCCATTTTGCCGTGCCTTCCCTTGCCTTCTTTTGCCCTTTTGCCTTGCCTTGATTTGCCCTTTTGCCTTGACGTTCTATGTCTTGTTTTGTCCTTTTGCCTTGTCTTGCCTTGACTTGCTTTGTCCTTTTGCCTTGCCATGCTTCGCCCTTTTCACTTGCATTGCCTTGCCTTACTTTGCCCTTTTGCCTTGCCTTGCCTTGCTTTGCCCTTTTGCCTTGCATTGCCGTGCCTTGGTTTTCTCTTTTTACTTTCCTTCCCTTGCCTTACTTTGCCCTTTTGCCTTGCCATGCCTTGCTTTGCTCTTTTGCCTTGCCATGCCTTGCTTTCCTTGCCTTTTTGCCTTTTCTTGCCTTGCCTTGGTTTGCCCATTTGCCTTGCCTTGCCTTGCCTTGCTTTGCCCTTTTGTCTTGCCTTTCCTTCCCTTTCTTTGCCCTTTTGCATTGCCTTGAATTGCCCTTTTGCCTTGCCTTGCCTTGCTATGCCATTTTCCCTTGCCTTGCATTGCTTTGCTTTGCCCTTTTGCCTTGCATTGCCTTGCTTTGCCCTTTTGATTTGCCTTGCATTGCCTTGCTTTGCCCTTTTGCCTTGCCTTGCCTTGGTGTGCCTTTTTTCCTTGCCTTGCCTTGCCTTGCTTTGCCCTTTTGCCTTGCCTTGCCTTGCCTTCCTTTGCCCTTTTGCCTTGCCTTGCATAGCCTTGCTTTGCCCTTTTGCCTTGCCTTGAATTGCCCTTTTGCCTTGCCTTGCCTTGCTTTGCCCTTTTTCCTTGCCTTGCATTGCCTTGCTTTGGCCTTTTGCCTTGTCTTGCCTTTCTTTGCCCTTTTGATTTACATTGCATTGCCTTTGCTTTGCCCTTTTGCTTTGCATTGCCTTGCCTTGGTGTGCCTTTTTGCTTTGCCTTGCCTTCTCTTGCTTTTGACTTGCCTTGCCTTGTTTTTGCCATTTTGCCTTGCCTTCCCTTGCCTTTTTTTGCCCTTTTGCCTTGCCTTGCGTTGCCTTGCTTTGCCCTTTTGCCTTGTCTTGCCTTGACTTGCTTTGTCCTTTTGCCTTGCCTTGCTTTGCCCTTTTGCTTTGCATTGTTTTGCCTTGATTTGCCCTTTTGCCTTGCCTTGCCTTGCTTTGCCCTTTTGCCTTGCATTGCCTTGATTTGTACTTTTTCCTTGCATTGCCTTGCCTTGGTGTGCCATTTTGCCTTGCCTTGCCTTGTCTTGCTTTCCCTTTTGACTTGCCTTGCATTGCCTTGTTTTGCTCTTTTGCCTAGCCTTTCCTTGCCTTGCTTTGCCCGTTTGCCTTGCCTTGCTTTTCCCTTTTGCCTTGCCTTTCCTTGTCTTGCTTTGCCCTTTTGCCTTCCCTTCCCTTTTCTTGCTTTGCCCCTTTGACTTGCCTTGCCTTGCTTTGCCCTTTGTCTTGCATTCCGTTGCCTTGCTTTGACCTTTTTCCTTGCCTTGCCTTGTCTTCCTTTGCCCTTTTGCCTTGCCTTGCATAGCCTTTGCTTTGCCTTTTTGCCTTGCCTTGAATTGCCCTTTTGCCTTGCCTTGCCTTGCTATGCCATTTCCACTTGCCTTACATTGCCTTGCTTTGCCCTTTTGATTTGCCTTGCATTGCCTTGATTTGCCCATTTGCCTTCCTTTGCATTGCCTTACTTTGCCCTTTTGCCTTGCCTTACCTTGCCTTTCTTTGCCCTTTTGCCTTGCCTCGCCTTGTCTAGCTTTCCCTTTTGACTTGCCTTACTTTGCTCTGCCCTTTTGTCTTGCATTGCCTTGCCTTGCTTTGCCCTTTTGCCTTGACTTGCCTAAACCTTGGTTTGCCCTTTTGCCTTGCCTTGCCTTGCCATGCTTTGCCCTTTTGCCTTGCCTTGCCTTGTTTTACCCTTTTGATTTGCCTTGCCTTCCTTTCCCCATTGTCTTGCATTCCCTTGCCTTGCTTTACCCATTTGCCTTTCCTTGCCTTGCCCTGCTTTGCCCAGTCGCCTTGCCTTGCCTTGCTTTGCACTTTTGCCTTGCCTTGCCTTGCCTTGCTTTGCCCTTTTGCCTTGCCTTGCCTCTCTTTGCTCTTTAGCCTTGCCTTGCTTTGCCCTTTTGCCTTGCCTTGCCTTGCGTTCCTTTGCCCTTTTGCCTTGCCTTACATAGCCTTGCTTTGCCCTTTGCCTTGTTGTGAATTGCCCTTTTGCCTTGCCTTGCCTTGCTTTGCCCTCTTCCCTTGCCTTGCATTGCCTTGCTTTGCCCTTTTGCTTGTCTTGCCTTTCTTTGCCCTTTTGATTTGCCTTTCATTGCCTTGCTTTGCCCTTTTGCCTTGCATTGCCCTGCCTTGGTGTGCCTTTTTGCCTTGCCTTGCCTTGTCTTGCTTTCCCTTTTGAATTGCCTTGCTTTGCTTTTGCCATTTTGCCGTGCCTTCCCTTGCCTTCTTTTGCCCTTTTGCCTTGCCTTGATTTGCCCTTTTGCCTTGACGTTCCATGTCTTGTTTTGTCCTTTTGCCTTGTCTTGCCTTGACTTGCTTTGTCCTTTTGCCTTGCCTTGCTTCGCCCTTTTCACTTGCATTGCCTTGCCTTGCTTTGCCCTTTTGCCTTGCCTTGCCTTGCTTTGCCCTTTTGCCTTGCATTGCCGTGCCTTGGTTTTCTCTTTTTACTTTCCTTCCCTTGCCTTACTTTGCCCTTTTGCCTTGCCATGCCTTGCTTTGCTCTTTTGCCTTGCCATGCCTTGCTTTCCTTGCCTTTTTGCCTTTTCTTGCCTTGCCTTGGTTTGCCCATTTGCCTTGCCTTGCCTTGCCTTGCTTTGCCCTTTTGTCTTGCCTTTCCTTCCCTTTCTTTGCCCTTTTGCATTGCCTTGAATTGCCCTTTTGCCTTGCCTTGCCTTGCTATGCAATTTTCCCTTGCCTTGCATTGCTTTGCTTTGCCCTTTTGCCTTGCATTGCCTTGCTTTGCCCTTTTGATTTGCCTTGCATTGCCTTGCTTTGCCCTTTTGCCTTGCCTTGCCTTGGTGTGCCTTTTTTCCTTGCCTTGCCTTGCATTGCTTTTCCCTTTTGCCTTGCCTTTCCTTGTCTTGCTATGCCCTTTGCCTTCCCTTCCCTTTTCCTGCTTTGCCCTTTTGACTTCCCTTGCCTTGCTTTGCCCTTTGTCTTGCATTCCGTTGCCTTGCTTTGACCTTTTGCCTTGCCTTGCCTTGTCTTCCTTTGCCCTTTTGCCTTGCCTTGCATAGCCTTTGCTTTGCCTTTTTGCATTGCCTTGAATTGCCCTTTTGCCTTGCCTTGCCTTGCTATGCAATTTTCCCTTGCCTTGCATTGCTTTGCTTTGCCCTTTTGCCTTACATTGCCTTGCTTTGCCCTTTTGATTTGCCTTGCATTGCCTTGATTTGCCCATTTGCCTTCCTTTGCATTGCCTTACTTTGCCCTTTTGCCTTGCCTTACCTTGCCTTTCTTTGCCCTTTTGCCTTGCCTCGCCTTGTCTAGCTTTCCCTTTTGACTTGCCTTACTTTGCTCTGCCCTTTTGTCTTGCATTGCCTTGCCTTGCTTTGCCCTTTTGCCTTGACTTGCCTAAACCTTGGTTTGCCCTTTTGCCTTGCCTTGCCTTGCCATGCTTTGCCCTTTTGCCTTGCCTTCCCTTGTTTTACCCTTTTGATTTGCCTTGCCTTCCTTTCCCTATTGTCTTGCATTCCCTTGCCTTGCTTTACCCATTTGCCATTCCTTGCCTTGCCCTGCTTTGCCCAGTTGCCTTGCCTTGCCTTGCTTTGCACTTTTGCCTTGCCTTGCCTTGCCTTGCTTTGCCCTTTTGCCTTGCCTTGCCTCTCTTTGCTCTTTAGCCTTGCCTTGCTTTGCCCTTTTGCCTTTCCTTGCCTTGCCTTCCTTTGCCCTTTTGCCTTGCCTTACATAGCCTTGCTTTGCCCTTTGCCTTGTTGTGAATTGCCCTTTTGCCTTGCCTTGCCTTGCTTTGCCCTCTTCCCTTGCCTTGCATTGCCTTGCTTTGCCCTTTTGCTTGTCTTGCCTTTCTTTGCCCTTTTGATTTGCCTTTCATTGCCTTGCTTTGCCCTTTTGCCTTGCATTGCCCTGCCTTGGTGTGCCTTTTTGCCTTGCCTTGCCTTGTCTTGCTTTCCCTTTTGAATTGCCTTGCTTTGCTTTTGCCATTTTGCCGTGCCTTCCCTTGCCTTCTTTTGCCCTTTTGCCTTGCCTTGATTTGCCCTTTTGCCTTGACGTTCCATGTCTTGTTTTGTCCTTTTGCCTTGTCTTGCCTTGACTTGCTTTGTCCTTTTGCCTTGCCTTGCTTCGCCCTTTTCACTTGCATTGCCTTGCCTTGCTTTGCCCTTTTGCCTTGCCTTGCCTTGCTTTGCCCTTTTGCCTTGCATTGCCGTGCCTTGGTTTTCTCTTTTTACTTTCCTTCCCTTGCCTTACTTTGCCCTTTTGCCTTGCCATGCCTTGCTTTGCTCTTTTGCCTTGCCATGCCTTGCTTTCCTTGCCTTTTTGCCTTTTCTTGCCTTGCCTTGGTTTGCCCATTTGCCTTGCCTTGCCTTGCCTTGCTTTGCCCTTTTGTCTTGCCTTTCCTTCCCTTTCTTTGCCCTTTTGCATTGCCTTGAATTGCCCTTTTGCCTTGCCTTGCCTTGCTCTGCAATTTTCCCTTGCCTTGCATTGCTTTGCTTTGCCCTTTTGCCTTGCATTGCCTTGCTTTGCCCTTTTGATTTGCCTTGCATTGCCTTGCTTTGCCCTTTTGCCTTGCCTTGCCTTGGTGTGCCTTTTTTCCTTGCCTTGCCTTGCATTGCTTTTCCCTTTTGCCTTGCCTTTCCTTGTCTTGCTTTGCCCTTTGCCTTCCCTTCCCTTTTCCTGCTTTGCCCTTTTGACTTCCCTTGCCTTGCTTTGCCCTTTGTCTTGCATTCCGTTGCCTTGCTTTGACCTTTTGCCTTGCCTTGCCTTGTCTTCCTTTGCCCTTTTGCCTTGCCTTGCATAGCCTTTGCTTTGCCTTTTTGCCTTGCCTTGAATTGCCCTTTTGCCTTGCCTTGCCTTGCTATGCCATTTCCACTTGCCTTACATTGCCTTGCTTTGCCCTTTTGATTTGCCTTGCATTGCCTTGATTTGCCCATTTGCCTTCCTTTGCATTGCCTTACTTTGCCCTTATGCCTTGCCTTACCTTGCCTTTCTTTGCCCTTTTGCCTTGCCTCGCCTTGTCTAGCTTTCCCTTTTGACTTGCCTTACTTTGCTCTGCCCTTTTGTCTTGCATTGCCTTGCCTTGCTTTGCTCCTTTTGCCTTGACTTGCCTAAACCTTGGTTTGCCCTTTTGCCTTGCCTTGCCTTGCCATGCTTTGCCCTTTTGCCTTGCCTTCCCTTGTTTTACCCTTTTGATTTGCCTTGCCTTCCTTTCCCTATTGTCTTGCATTCCCTTGCCTTGCTTTACCCATTTGCCATTCCTTGCCTTGCCCTGCTTTGCCCAGTTGCCTTGCCTTGCCTTGCTTTGCACTTTTGCCTTGCCTTGCCTTGCCTTGCTTTGCCCTTTTGCCTTGCCTTGCCTCTCTTTGCTCTTTAGCCTTGCCTTGCTTTGCCCTTTTGCCTTTCCTTGCCTTGCCTTCCTTTGCCCTTTTGCCTTGCCTTACATAGCCTTGCTTTGCCCTTTGCCTTGTTGTGAATTGCCCTTTTGCCTTGCCTTGCCTTGCTTTGCCCTCTTCCCTTGCCTTGCATTGCCTTGCTTTGCCCTTTTGCTTTTCTTGCCTTTCTTTGCCCTTTTGATTTGCCTTTCATTGCCTTGCTTTGCCCTTTTGCCCTGCATTGCCCTGCCTTGGTGTGCCTTTTTGCCTTGCCTTGCCTTGTCTTGCTTTCCCTTTTGAATTGCCTTGCTTTGCTTTTGCCATTTTGCCGTGCCTTCCCTTGCCTTCTTTTGCCCTTTTGCCTTGCCTTGATTTGCCCTTTTGCCTTGACGTTCCATGTCTTGTTTTGTCCTTTTGCCTTGTCTTGCCTTGACTTGCTTTGTCCTTTTGCCTTGCCTTGCTTCGCCCTTTTCACTTGCATTGCCTTGCCTTGCTTTGCCCTTTTGCCTTGCCTTGCCTTGCTTTGCCCTTTTGCCTTGCATTGCCGTGCCTTGGTTTTCTCTTTTTACTTTCCTTCCCTTGCCTTACTTTGCCCTTTTGCCTTGCCATGCCTTGCTTTGCTCTTTTGCCTTGCCATGCCTTGCTTTCCTTGCCTTTTTGCCTTTTCTTGCCTTGCCTTGGTTTGCCCATTTGCCTTGCCTTGCCTTGCCTTGCTTTGCCCTTTTGTCTTGCCTTTCCTTCCCTTTCTTTGCCCTTTTGCATTGCCTTGAATTGCCCTTTTGCCTTGCCTTGCCTTGCTCTGCAATTTTCCCTTGCCTTGCATTGCTTTGCTTTGCCCTTTTGCCTTGCATTGCCTTGCTTTGCCCTTTTGATTTGCCTTGCATTGCCTTGCTTTGCCCTTTTGCCTTGCCTTGCCTTGGTGTGCCTTTTTTCCTTGCCTTGCCTTGCATTGCTTTTCCCTTTTGCCTTGCCTTTCCTTGTCTTGCTTTGCCCTTTGCCTTCCCTTCCCTTTTCCTGCTTTGCCCTTTTGACTTCCCTTGCCTTGCTTTGCCCTTTGTCTTGCATTCCGTTGCCTTGCTTTGACCTTTTGCCTTGCCTTGCCTTGTCTTCCTTTGCCCTTTTGCCTTGCCTTGCATAGCCTTTGCTTTGCCTTTTTGCC
Source organism: Columba guinea (assembly GCA_032206185.1). Taxonomy (NCBI): domain Eukaryota; kingdom Metazoa; phylum Chordata; class Aves; order Columbiformes; family Columbidae; genus Columba; species Columba guinea. The sequence continues at coordinate 86,629 of JAVLUU010000780.1, forward strand.
TTGCCTTGAATTGCCCTTTTGCCTTGCCTTGCCTTGCTATGCCATTTCCACTTGCCTTACATTGCCTTGCTTTGCCCTTTTGATTTGCCTTGCATTGCCTTGATTTGCCCATTTGCCTTCCTTTGCATTGCCTTACTTTGCCCTTTTGCCTTGCCTTACCTTGCCTTTCTTTGCCCTTTTGCCTTGCCTCGCCTTGTCTAGCTTTCCCTTTTGACTTGCCTTACTTTGCTCTGCCCTTTTGTCTTGCATTGCCTTGCCTTGCTTTGCCCTTTTGCCTTGACTTGCCTAAACCTTGGTTTGCCCTTTTGCCTTGCCTTGCCTTGCCATGCTTTGCCCTTTTGCCTTGCCTTCCCTTGTTTTACCCTTTTGATTTGCCTTGCCTTCCTTTCCCTATTGTCTTGCATTCCCTTGCCTTGCTTTACCCATTTGCCATTCCTTGCCTTGCCCTGCTTTGCCCAGTTGCCTTGCCTTGCCTTGCTTTGCACTTTTGCCTTGCCTTGCCTTGCCTTGCTTTGCCCTTTTGCCTTGCCTTGCCTCTCTTTGCTCTTTAGCCTTGCCTTGCTTTGCCCTTTTGCCTTTCCTTGCCTTGCCTTCCTTTGCCCTTTTGCCTTGCCTTACATAGCCTTGCTTTGCCCTTTGCCTTGTTGTGAATTGCCCTTTTGCCTTGCCTTGCCTTGCTTTGCCCTCTTCCCTTGCCTTGCATTGCCTTGCTTTGCCCTTTTGCTTTTCTTGCCTTTCTTTGCCCTTTTGATTTGCCTTTCATTGCCTTGCTTTGCCCTTTTGCCCTGCATTGCCCTGCCTTGGTGTGCCTTTTTGCCTTGCCTTGCCTTGTCTTGCTTTCCCTTTTGAATTGCCTTGCTTTGCTTTTGCCATTTTGCCGTGCCTTCCCTTGCCTTCTTTTGCCCTTTTGCCTTGCCTTGATTTGCCCTTTTGCCTTGACGTTCCATGTCTTGTTTTGTCCTTTTGCCTTGTCTTGCCTTGACTTGCTTTGTCCTTTTGCCTTGCCTTGCTTCGCCCTTTTCACTTGCATTGCCTTGCCTTGCTTTGCCCTTTTGCCTTGCCTTGCCTTGCTTTGCCCTTTTGCCTTGCATTGCCGTGCCTTGGTTTTCTCTTTTTACTTTCCTTCCCTTGCCTTACTTTGCCCTTTTGCCTTGCCATGCCTTGCTTTGCTCTTTTGCCTTGCCATGCCTTGCTTTCCTTGCCTTTTTGCCTTTTCTTGCCTTGCCTTGGTTTGCCCATTTGCCTTGCCTTGCCTTGCCTTGCTTTGCCCTTTTGTCTTGCCTTTCCTTCCCTTTCTTTGCCCTTTTGCATTGCCTTGAATTGCCCTTTTGCCTTGCCTTGCCTTGCTCTGCAATTTTCCCTTGCCTTGCATTGCTTTGCTTTGCCCTTTTGCCTTGCATTGCCTTGCTTTGCCCTTTTGATTTGCCTTGCATTGCCTTGCTTTGCCCTTTTGCCTTGCCTTGCCTTGGTGTGCCTTTTTTCCTTGCCTTGCCTTGCATTGCTTTTCCCTTTTGCCTTGCCTTTCCTTGTCTTGCTTTGCCCTTTGCCTTCCCTTCCCTTTTCCTGCTTTGCCCTTTTGACTTCCCTTGCCTTGCTTTGCCCTTTGTCTTGCATTCCGTTGCCTTGCTTTGACCTTTTGCCTTGCCTTGCCTTGTCTTCCTTTGCCCTTTTGCCTTGCCTTGCATAGCCTTTGCTTTGCCTTTTTGCCTTGCCTTGAATTGCCCTTTTGCCTTGCCTTGCCTTGCTATGCCATTTCCACTTGCCTTACATTGCCTTGCTTTGCCCTTTTGATTTGCCTTGCATTGCCTTGATTTGCCCATTTGCCTTCCTTTGCATTGCCTTACTTTGCCCTTTTGCCTTGCCTTACCTTGCCTTTCTTTGCCCTTTTGCCTTGCCTCGCCTTGTCTAGCTTTCCCTTTTGACTTGCCTTACTTTGCTCTGCCCTTTTGTCTTGCATTGCCTTGCCTTGCTTTGCCCTTTTGCCTTGACTTGCCTAAACCTTGGTTTGCCCTTTTGCCTTGCCTTGCCTTGCCATGCTTTGCCCTTTTGCCTTGCCTTGCCTTGTTTTACCCTTTTGATTTGCCTTGCCTTCCTTTCCCTATTGTCTTGCATTCCCTTGCCTTGCTTTACCCATTTGCCATTCCTTGCCTTGCCCTGCTTTGCCCAGTTGCCTTGCCTTGCCTTGCTTTGCACTTTTGCCTTGCCTTGCCTTGCCTTGCTTTGGCCTTTTGCCTTGCCTTGCCTCTCTTTGCTCTTTAGCCTTGCCTTGCTTTGCCCTTTTGCCTTTCCTTGCCTTGCCTTCCTTTGCCCTTTTGCCTTGCCTTACATAGCCTTGCTTTGCCCTTTGCCTTGTTGTGAATTGCCCTTTTGCCTTGCCTTGTCTTGCTTTGCCCTCTTCCCTTGCCTTGCATTGCCTTGCTTTGCCCTTTTGCTTGTCTTGCCTTTCTTTGCCCTTTTGATTTGCCTTTCATTGCCTTGCTTTGCCCTTTTGCCTTGCATTGCCCTGCCTTGGTGTGCCTTTTTGCCTTGCCTTGCCTTGTCTTGCTTTCCCTTTTGAATTGCCTTGCTTTGCTTTTGCCATTTTGCCGTGCCTTCCCTTGCCTTCTTTTGCCCTTTTGCCTTGCCTTGATTTGCCCTTTTGCCTTGACGTTCCATGTCTTGTTTTGTCCTTTTGCCTTGTCTTGCCTTGACTTGCTTTGTCCTTTTGCCTTGCCTTGCTTCGC
>JAVLUU010000782.1:15000-17500 GCA_032206185.1 Columba guinea
TTTCTTTCTTTCTTTCTTTCTTTCTTTCCTACGTTCTTTCTTTCTTTCTTTCGTACGTTCTTTCTTTCTTTTTTTCTTTCTTTCTTTTTTCTTTCTTTCTTTCTTTCTTTCTTTCTTTTTTCTTTCTTTCTTTCTCTCTTTCTTTTTAATTTCTTTCTTTCCTTCTTTCTTTCTTTACTACGTTCTTTCTTTCTTTCTTTTTTTCTTTCTTTCTTCTTTCTTTCTTTCTTTCTTTCCTACGTTCTTTCTTTCTTTCTTTCTTTCTTTTTTCTTTCTTTCTTTCTTTCTTTCGTTTTAATTTCTTTCTTTTTTCTTTCTTTATTTCTTTCTTTTTTCTTTCTTCCTTTCTTTCTTTTTTCTATCTTTCTTTCTTTCTTTTTAATTTCTTTCTTTCTTTCTTTTTTCTTTCTTTCTTTCTTTTTAATTTCTTTCTTTCTTTCTTTCTTTCCTACGTTCTTTCTTTCTTTCTTTCCTACGTTCTTCCTTTCTTTCTTTTTTTTTCTTTCGTTCTTTTTTCTTTCTTTCTTTCATTCTTTATTTCTTTCTTTCCTACGTTCTTTATTTCTTTCTTTCCTTCTTCTTTCTTTCTTTCATTCTTTTTTATGTTCTTTCCTTCTTTTTTCTTTCTTTCTTTCTTTCTTTCTTTTTTCTTTCTTTCTTTCTTTCTTTTTAATGTCTTTCTTTCTTTCTTTCTTTCCTACGTTCATTTTTCTTTCTTTTTTCTTTCTTTCTTTCTTTCTTTCTTTCTTTCTTTCTTTCTTTCTTTCCTACGTTCTTTCTTTCTTTCTTTTTTTTCTTACTTTCTTTTTTCTTTCTTTCTTTCTTTCTTTCTTTTTCTTTCTTTCTTTCTTTCTTTTTTCTATCTTTCTTTCTTTCTTTTTAATTTCTTTCTTTCTTCCTTTCTTTCTTTCATTCCTACGTTCTTTCTTTCTTTCTTTCCTACGTTCTTTCTTTCTTTCTTTTTTTCTTTTTTCTTTCTTTCTTTCTTTCTTTCTTTCTTTCTTTCTTTCTTTCTTTTTTCTTTCTTTCTTTCTTTTTTCTTTCTTTCTTTCTTTCTTTCTTTCTTTCTTTTTTCTTTTTTTCTTTCTTTCTTCTTTCCTTCTTTTTTTTTCTTTCTTTCTTTTTAATTTCTTTCTTTCTTTCTTTCTATCTTTCCTTCTTTCTTTCTTTCTTTCTTTCTTTTTTCTTTCTTTCTTTCTTTCTTTTTTCTATCTTTCTTTCTTTCTGTTTAATTTCTTTCTTTCTTTCTTTCTTTCTTTTTAATTTCTTTCTTTCTTTCTTTCTTTCTTTCCTACTTTCTTTCTTTCTTTCCTACGTTCTTCCTTTCTTTCTTTTTTTTCTTTCGTTCTTTTTTCTTTATTTGTTTCTTTCTTTCTTTCGTACGTTCTCTCTTTCTTTCTTTCTTTCTTTCTTCTTTCTTTCTTTCTTTCTTTCTTTTTTACGTTCTTTCTTTCTTTTTTCTTTCTTTCTTTCTTTCTTTTTTCTTTCTTTCTTTCTTTCTTTTTTCTTTCTTTCTTTCTTTCTTTCCTACGTTCATTTTTCTTTCTTTTTTCTTTCTTTCTTTCTTTTTTCTTTCTTTCTTTCTTTCTTTCTTTCTTTCTTTCTTTCTTTCTTTCTTTCTTTCTTTTTTCTTTTTTTCTTTGTTCCTTCATTCTTTCTTTCTTTCTTTTAAATTTCTTTCTTTCTTTTTTCTTTCTTTCTTTCTTTCTTTCTTTTTTCTTTCTTTCTTTTTTCTTTCTTTCTTTCTTTTTAGTTTCTTTCATTCTTTTTTCTTTCTTTCTTTCTTTTTTCTTTCTTTCTTTCTTTCTTTTTTCTTTCTTTTTAATTTCTTTCTTTCTATCTTTGTTTCTTTCTTTCTTTCCTACATTCTTTCTTTCTTTGTTTTTTCTTTCTTTCTTTCTTTCTTTCTTTTTTCTTTCTTTCTTTCTTTTTAATTTCTTTCTTTCTTTCTTTCTTTCTTTCCTACGTTCTTTCTTTCTTTCTTTTTTCTTTCTTTCTTTTTAATTTCGTTCTTTCTTTTTTCTTTCTTTCTTTCTTTCTTTTTTCTTTCTTTCTTTCTTTCTTTTTTCTATCTTTCTTTCTTTCTGTTTAATTTCTTTCTTTCTTTCTTTCTTTTTTCTTTCTTTCTTTTTAATTTCTTTCTTTCTTTCTTTCTTTCTTTCCTACGTTATTTCTTTCTTTCTTTTTTCTTTCTTTCTTCTTTCTTTCTTTCTTTCTTTCTTTCCTACGTTTTTTCTTTCTTACTTACTTTCTTTTTTCTATCTTTCTTTCTTTTTCTTTCTTTCGTTCTTTCTTTCTTTCTTTCTTTCTTTCTTTCTTTCTTTTTTCTTTCTTTCCTTCTTTCTTTTTTCTATCTTTCTTTCTTTCTTTTTAATTTCTTTCTTTCTTTTTTCTTTCTTTCTTTCTTTTTAATTTCTTTCTTTCTTTCTTTCTTTCATTCCTACGTTCTTTCTTTCTTTCTTTCCTAAGTTCTTCCTTTCTTTCTTTTTTTTTCTTTCAT
>JAVLUU010000782.1:27500-30000 GCA_032206185.1 Columba guinea
CTACGTTCTTCCTTTCTTTCTTTTTTTTTCTTTCGTTCTTTTTTCTTTCTTTGTTTCTTTCTTTCTTTCGTACGTTCTCTCTTTCTTTCTTTCTTTTTTACGTTCTTTCTTTCTTTTTTCTTTCTTTCTTTCTTTCTTTTTTCTTTCTTTCTTTCTTTTAATGTCTTTCTTTCTTTCTTTCTTTCCTACGTTCATTTTTCTTTCTTTTTTCTTTCTTTCTTTCTTTCTTTCTTTCTTTCTTTTTTCTTTTTTTCTTTGTTCCTTCATTCTTTCTTTCTTTCTTTTAAATTTCTTTCTTTCTTTTTTCTTTCTTTCTTTTTAATTTCTTTCTTTCTTTCTTTCTATCTTTGTTTCTTTCTTTCTTTCTTTCCTACGTTTTTTCTTTCTTTCTTTTTTCTTTCTTTCTTTCTTTCTTTTTTCTTTCTTTCTTTTTTCTTTCTTTCTTTCTTTTTAGTTTCTTTCATTCTTTTTTCTTTCTTTCTTTCTTTTTTCTTTCTTTCTTTCTTTCTTTCTTTTTTCTTTCTTTTTAATTTCTTTCTTTCTATCTTTGTTTCTTTCTTTCTTTCCTACATTCTTTCTTTCTTTGTTTTTTCTTTCTTTCTTTCTTTCTTTTTTTTTTCTTTCTTTCTTTCTTTCTTTCTTTTTAATTTCTTTCTTTCTTTCTTTCTTTCCTACGTTCTTTCTTTCTTTCTTTTTTCTTTCTTTCTTTTTAATTTCTTTCTTTCTTTTTTCTTTCTTTCTTTCTTTCTTTTTTCTTTCTTTCTTTCTTTCTTTTTTCTATCTTTCTTTCTTTCTGTTTAATTTCTTTCTTTCTTTCTTTCTTTTTTCTTTCTTTCTTTTTAATTTCTTTCTTTCTTTCTTTCTTTCTTTCCTACGTTATTTCTTTCTTTCTTTTTTCTTTCTTTCTTCTTTCTTTCTTTCTTTCTTTCTTTCCTACGTTTTTTCTTTCTTACTTACTTTCTTTTTTCTATCTTTCTTTCTTTTTCTTTCTTTCGTTCTTTCTTTCTTTCTTTCTTTCTTTCTTTCTTTCTTTCTTTCTTTCTTTCTTTCTTTTTTCTTTCTTTCCTTCTTTCTTTTTTCTATCTTTCTTTCTTTCTTTTTAATTTCTTTCTTTCTTTCTTTTTTCTTTCTTTCTTTCTTTTTAATTTCTTTCTTTCTTTCTTTCTTTCATTCCTACGTTCTTTCTTTCTTTCTTTCCTAAGTTCTTCCTTTCTTTCTTTTTTTTCTTTCATTGTTTTTTCTTTCTTTCTTTCTTTCTTTCTTTCTTTCTTTCTTTCTTTCTTTCGTACGTTCTTTCTTTCTTTCTTTCGTACGTTCTTTCTTTCTTTTTTTCTTTCTTTTTTCTTTCTTTCTTTCTTTCTTTCTTTATTTCTTTCTTTTTTTCTTTCTTTCTTTCTCTCATCTTTTTAATTTTTTTCTTTCTTTCTTTCTTTCTTTTTTCTATCTTTCTTTCTTTCTTTTTAATTTCTTTCTTTCTTTTTTCTTTCTTTCTTTCTTTTTAATTTCTTTCTTTCTTTCTTTCTTTCTTTCATTCCTACGTTCTTTCTTTCTTTCTTTTTTCTTTCTTTCTTTCTTTTTTCTTTCTTTCTTTCTTTCTTTTTTCTTTCTTTCTTTTTTCTTTCTTTCTTTCTTTCTTTTTTCTTTCTTTCTTTCTTTCTTTCTTTCTTTCTTTCTTTCTTTCTTTCTTTCTCTCTTCCTTTCTTTTTTCTTTCTTTCTTTCTTTCTTTTTTCTTTCTTTCTTTCTTTTTTCTTTCTTTCTTGCCTTCTTTTTTCTTTCTTTCTTTCTTTCTTTCTTTCTTTCTTTTTTCTTTCTTTCTTTCTTTTTTCTTTCTTTCTTTCTTTTTTTCTTTCTTTCTTTTTTACGTTCTTTCTTTCTTTTTTCTTTCTTTCTTTCCTTTCTTTCTTTCTTTTTTCTTTCTTTCTTTCTTTCTTTTTAATTTCTTTCTTTCTTTCTTTCCTACTTTCTTTCTTTCTTTCTTTCTTTTTTCTTTCTTTCTTTCTTTCTTTTTTCTATCTTTCTTTCTTTCTTTTTTCTATCTTTCTTTCTTTCTGTTTAATTTCTTTCTTTCTTTCTTTCTTTCTTTTTAATTTCTTTCTTTCTTTCTTTCTTTCCTACTTTCTTTCTTTCTTTCCTACGTTCTTCCTTTCTTTCTTTTTTTTTTCTTTCGTTCTTTTTTCTTTCTTTGTTTCTTTCTTTCTTTCGTACGTTCTCTCTTTCTTTCTTTCTTTTTTACGTTCTTTCTTTCTTTTTTCTTTCTTTCTTTCTTTCTTTTTTCTTTCTTTCTTTCTTTTAATGTCTTTCTTTCTTTCTTTCTTTCCTACGTTCATTTTTCTTTCTTTTTTCTTTCTTTCTTTCTTTTTTCTTTCTTTCTTTCTTTCTTTCTTTCTTTCTTTTTTCTTTTTTTCTTTGTTCTTTCATTCTTTCTTTCTTTCTTTTAAATTTCTTTCTTTCTTTTTTCTTTCTTTCTTTTTAATTTCTTTCTTTCTTTCTTTCTATCTT
>JAVLUU010000782.1:67500-70000 GCA_032206185.1 Columba guinea
TCTTTCCTACGTTCATTTTTCTTTCTTTTTTCTTTCTTTCTTTTTTCTTTCTTTCTTTCTTCCTTTCTTTCTTTCTTTTTTCTTTCTTTCTTTCTTTCTTTCTTTCTTTCTTTCTTTCTTTCTTTCTTTTTTCTTTCTTGCCTTTTTTTTCTTTCTTTCTTTCTTTCTTTCTTTCTTTCTTTCTTTTTGATTTCTTTCTTTCTTTTTTCTTTCTTTCTTTCTTTCTTTCTTTCCTACATTCTTTTTTCTTTCTTTTTTCTTTCTTTCTTTCTTTCTTTCTTTCTTTCTTTCTTTCTTTCTTTCTTTTCTTTCTTTCTTTCTTTCTTTCTTTCTTTCTTTTTTCTTTCTTTCTTTCTTTCTTTCTTTCTTTCTTTCTTTCTTTCTTTCTTTCTTTCCTACGTTCTTTCTTTCTTTCTTTCCTACGTTCTTTCTTTCTTTCTTTTTTTTTCTTTCTTTCTTTTCTCTTTCTTTCTTTCTTTCTTTTTTCTTTCTTTCTGTCTTTCTTTTTAATTTATTTCTTTCTTTCTTTCTTACGTTCTTTTTTATTTCTTTCTTTATTTTTCTTTCTTTCTTTCTTTCTTTCTTTCTTTCTTTCTTTCTTCTTTCTTTCTTTCTTTCCTAAGTTCTTTCTTTCTTTCTTTCTTTATTTTTCTTTCTTTCTTTCTTTCTTTCTTTCTTTCTTTCTTTCTTTCTTTCCTACGTTCTTTCTTTCTTTCCTACGTTCTTTCTTTCTTTCTTTTTTTCTTTCTTTCTTTTTTCTTTCTTTTTTCTTTCTTTTTTCTTTCTTTCTTTCTTTCTTTCTTTTTAATTTCTTTCTTTCTTTCTTTATTTCTTTTAAATTTCTTTCTTTTTTCTTTGTTTCTTTCTTTCTTTTTTCTTTCTTTCTTTCTTTTTTCTTTCTTTCTTTCTTTCTTTCTTTCTTTCTTTTTTCTTTCTTTCTTTCTTTTTTCTTTCTTTCTTTCTTTCTTTATTTCTTTCTTTTTTCTTTGTTTCTTTCTTTCTTTATTCTTTCTTTCTTTCTTTCTTTTTAATTTCTTTCTTCCTTTTTTCTTTCTTTCTTTCTTTTTTTTTCTTTCTTTCTTTCTTTCTTTCTTTCTTTCTTTCTTTCTTTCTTTCTTTCCTACGTTCTTTCTTTCTTTCTTTTGTACGTTCTTTCTTTCTTTTTTTCTTTCTTTCTTTTTTCTTTCTTTCTTTCTTTCTTTCTTTTTTCTTTCTTTCTTTCTCTCTTTCTTTTTAATTTCTTCCATTCTTTCTTTCTTTACTACGTTCTTTCTTTCTTTTTTCTTTCTTTCTTCTTTCTTTCTTTCTTTCTTTCCTACGTTCTTTCTTTCCTTCTTTCTTTCTTTTTTCTTTCTTTCTTTCTTTATTTTTAGTTTCTTTCTTTCTTTCTTTCTTTCTTTCTTTTTTCTTTCTTTCTTTCTTTCTTTTTTCTTTCTTTCTTTCTTTTTTCTTTGTTTCTTTCTTTCTTTATTCTTTCTTTCTTTCTTTCTTTCCTACGTTCTTTCTTTCTGTCTTTCCTACGTTCTTTCTTTCTTTCTTTTTTTTTTCTTTCTTTCTTTCTTTCTTTTTTCTATCTTTCTTTCTTTTTAATTTCTTTCTTTCTTTTTTCTTTCTTTCTTTTTAATTTCTTTCTTTCTTTCTTTCTTTCTTTCATTCCTACGTTCTTTCTTTCTTTCTTTCCTACGTTCTTCCTTTCTTGCTTTTTTCTTTCATTTTTCTTTCTTTCTTTCTTTCTTTCTTTCTTTCTTTCTTTCCTACGTTCTTTCTTTCTTTCTTTTTTTCTTTCTTTCTTCTTTCCTTCTCACTTTTTTTTTACGTTCTTTCTTTCTTTTTTCTTTCTTTCTTTCTTTTTAATTTCTTTCTTTCTTTTTTCTTTCTTTCTTTCTATCTTCTTTCTTTCTTTCTTTCTTTCTTTCTTTCTTTCTTTCTTTCTTTCTTTCTTTCTTTCTTTTTTCTTTCTTTCTTTCTTTCCTACGTTCTTTCTTTCTTTCATTAGTACGTTCTTCCTTTCTTTCTTTTTTTTCTTTCGTCCTTTTTTCTTTCTTTCTTTCTTTCTTTCTTTCTTTTTTACGTTCTTTCTTTCTTTTTTCTTTCTTTCTTTCTTTCTTTCTTTCTTTCTTTCTTTCTTTCTTTCTTTTTTCTTTCTTTCTTTCTCTCTTTTTTTTTAATTTCTTTCTTTCTTTCTTTCATTCCTACGTTCTTCCTTTCTTTCTTACTTTCTTTTTTCTATCTTTCTTTCTTTCTTTTTAATTTCTTTCTTTCTTTCTTTTTTCCTTCTTTCTTTCTTTTTAATTTCTTTCTTTCTTTCTTTCATTCCTACGTTCTTTCTTTCTTTCTTTCCTAAGTTCTTCCTTTCTTTCTTTTTTTCTTTCATTGTTTTTTCTTTCTTTCTTTCTTTCTTTCTTTCTTTCTTTCTTTCTTTCTTTCTTTCTTTCTTTCCTACGTTCTTTCTTTCTTTCTTTCGTACGTTCTTTCTTTCTTTTTTCCTTTCTTTCTTTTT
>JAVLUU010000783.1:0-5000 GCA_032206185.1 Columba guinea
AACCCTAACCCTAACCCTAACCCTAACCCTAACCCTAACCCTAACCCTAACCCTAACCCTAACCCTAACCCTAACCCTAACCCTAACCCTAACCCTAACCCTAACCCTAACCCTAACCCTAACCCTAACCCTAACCCTAACCCTAACCCTAACCCTAACCCTAACCCTAACCCTAACCCTAACCCTAACCCTAACCCTAACCCTAACCCTAACCCTAACCCTAACCCTAACCCTAACCCTAACCCTAACCCTAACCCTAACCCTAACCCTAACCCTAACCCTAACCCTAACCCTAACCCTAACCCTAACCCTAACCCTAACCCTAACCCTAACCCTAACCCTAACCCTAACCCTAACCCTAACCCTAACCCTAACCCTAACCCTAACCCTAACCCTAACCCTAACCCTAACCCTAACCCTAACCCTAACCCTAACCCTAACCCTAACCCTAACCCTAACCCTAACCCTAACCCTAACCCTAACCCTAACCCTAACCCTAACCCTAACCCTAACCCTAACCCTAACCCTAACCCTAACCCTAACCCTAACCCTAACCCTAACCCTAACCCTAACCCTAACCCTAACCCTAACCCTAACCCTAACCCTAACCCTAACCCTAACCCTAACCCTAACCCTAACCCTAACCCTAACCCTAACCCTAACCCTAACCCTAACCCTAACCCTAACCCTAACCCTAACCCTAACCCTAACCCTAACCCTAACCCTAACCCTAACCCTAACCCTAACCCTAACCCTAACCCTAACCCTAACCCTAACCCTAACCCTAACCCTAACCCTAACCCTAACCCTAACCCTAACCCTAACCCTAACCCTAACCCTAACCCTAACCCTAACCCTAACCCTAACCCTAACCCTAACCCTAACCCTAACCCTAACCCTAACCCTAACCCTAACCCTAACCCTAACCCTAACCCTAACCCTAACCCTAACCCTAACCCTAACCCTAACCCTAACCCTAACCCTAACCCTAACCCTAACCCTAACCCTAACCCTAACCCTAACCCTAACCCTAACCCTAACCCTAACCCTAACCCTAACCCTAACCCTAACCCTAACCCTAACCCTAACCCTAACCCTAACCCTAACCCTAACCCTAACCCTAACCCTAACCCTAACCCTAACCCTAACCCTAACCCTAACCCTAACCCTAACCCTAACCCTAACCCTAACCCTAACCCTAACCCTAACCCTAACCCTAACCCTAACCCTAACCCTAACCCTAACCCTAACCCTAACCCTAACCCTAACCCTAACCCTAACCCTAACCCTAACCCTAACCCTAACCCTAACCCTAACCCTAACCCTAACCCTAACCCTAACCCTAACCCTAACCCTAACCCTAACCCTAACCCTAACCCTAACCCTAACCCTAACCCTAACCCTAACCCTAACCCTAACCCTAACCCTAACCCTAACCCTAACCCTAACCCTAACCCTAACCCTAACCCTAACCCTAACCCTAACCCTAACCCTAACCCTAACCCTAACCCTAACCCTAACCCTAACCCTAACCCTAACCCTAACCCTAACCCTAACCCTAACCCTAACCCTAACCCTAACCCTAACCCTAACCCTAACCCTAACCCTAACCCTAACCCTAACCCTAACCCTAACCCTAACCCTAACCCTAACCCTAACCCTAACCCTAACCCTAACCCTAACCCTAACCCTAACTCCTAACCCTAACCCTAACCCTAACCCTAACCCTAACCCTAACCCTAACCCTAACCCTAACCCTAACCCTAACCCTAACCCTAACCCTAACCCTAACCCTAACCCTAACCCTAACCCTAACCCTAACCCTAACCCTAACCCTAACCCTAACCCTAACCCTAACCCTAACCCTAACCCTAACCCTAACCCTAACCCTAACCCTAACCCTAACCCTAACCCTAACCCTAACCCTAACCCTAACCCTAACCCTAACCCTAACCCTAACCCTAACCCTAACCCTAACCCTAACCCTAACCCTAACCCTAACCCTAACCCTAACCCTAACCCTAACCCTAACCCTAACCCTAACCCTAACCCTAACCCTAACCCTAACCCTAACCCTAACCCTAACCCTAACCCTAACCCTAACCCTAACCCTAACCCTAACCCTAACCCTAACCCTAACCCTAACCCTAACCCTAACCCTAACCCTAACCCTAACCCTAACCCTAACCCTAACCCTAACCCTAACCCTAACCCTAACCCTAACCCTAACCCTAACCCTAACCCTAACCCTAACCCTAACCCTAACCCTAACCCTAACCCTAACCCTAACCCTAACCCTAACCCTAACCCTAACCCTAACCCTAACCCTAACCCTAACCCTAACCCTAACCCTAACCCTAACCCTAACCCTAACCCTAACCCTAACCCTAACCCTAACCCTAACCCTAACCCTAACCCTAACCCTAACCCTAACCCTAACCCTAACCCTAACCCTAACCCTAACCCTAACCCTAACCCTAACCCTAACCCTAACCCTAACCCTAACCCTAACCCTAACCCTAACCCTAACCCTAACCCTAACCCTAACCCTAACCCTAACCCTAACCCTAACCCTAACCCTAACCCTAACCCTAACCCTAACCCTAACCCTAACCCTAACCCTAACCCTAACCCTAACCCTAACCCTAACCCTAACCCTAACCCTAACCCTAACCCTAACCCTAACCCTAACCCTAACCCTAACCCTAACCCTAACCCTAACCCTAACCCTAACCCTAACCCTAACCCTAACCCTAACCCTAACCCTAACCCTAACCCTAACCCTAACCCTAACCCTAACCCTAACCCTAACCCTAACCCTAACCCTAACCCTAACCCTAACCCTAACCCTAACCCTAACCCTAACCCTAACCCTAACCCTAACCCTAACCCTAACCCTAACCCTAACCCTAACCCTAACCCTAACCCTAACCCTAACCCTAACCCTAACCCTAACCCTAACCCTAACCCTAACCCTAACCCTAACCCTAACCCTAACCCTAACCCTAACCCTAACCCTAACCCTAACCCTAACCCTAACCCTAACCCTAACCCTAACCCTAACCCTAACCCTAACCCTAACCCTAACCCTAACCCTAACCCTAACCCTAACCCTAACCCTAACCCTAACCCTAACCCTAACCCTAACCCTAACCCTAACCCTAACCCTAACCCTAACCCTAACCCTAACCCTAACCCTAACCCTAACCCTAACCCTAACCCTAACCCTAACCCTAACCCTAACCCTAACCCTAACCCTAACCCTAACCCTAACCCTAACCCTAACCCTAACCCTAACCCTAACCCTAACCCTAACCCTAACCCTAACCCTAACCCTAACCCTAACCCTAACCCTAACCCTAACCCTAACCCTAACCCTAACCCTAACCCTAACCCTAACCCTAACCCTAACCCTAACCCTAACCCTAACCCTAACCCTAACCCTAACCCTAACCCTAACCCTAACCCTAACCCTAACCCTAACCCTAACCCTAACCCTAACCCTAACCCTAACCCTAACCCTAACCCTAACCCTAACCCTAACCCTAACCCTAACCCTAACCCTAACCCTAACCCTAACCCTAACCCTAACCCTAACCCTAACCCTAACCCTAACCCTAACCCTAACCCTAACCCTAACCCTAACCCTAACCCTAACCCTAACCCTAACCCTAACCCTAACCCTAACCCTAACCCTAACCCTAACCCTAACCCTAACCCTAACCCTAACCCTAACCCTAACCCTAACCCTAACCCTAACCCTAACCCTAACCCTAACCCTAACCCTAACCCTAACCCTAACCCTAACCCTAACCCTAACCCTAACCCTAACCCTAACCCTAACCCTAACCCTAACCCTAACCCTAACCCTAACCCTAACCCTAACCCTAACCCTAACCCTAACCCTAACCCTAACCCTAACCCTAACCCTAACCCTAACCCTAACCCTAACCCTAACCCTAACCCTAACCCTAACCCTAACCCTAACCCTAACCCTAACCCTAACCCTAACCCTAACCCTAACCCTAACCCTAACCCTAACCCTAACCCTAACCCTAACCCTAACCCTAACCCTAACCCTAACCCTAACCCTAACCCTAACCCTAACCCTAACCCTAACCCTAACCCTAACCCTAACCCTAACCCTAACCCTAACCCTAACCCTAACCCTAACCCTAACCCTAACCCTAACCCTAACCCTAACCCTAACCCTAACCCTAACCCTAACCCTAACCCTAACCCTAACCCTAACCCTAACCCTAACCCTAACCCTAACCCTAACCCTAACCCTAACCCTAACCCTAACCCTAACCCTAACCCTAACCCTAACCCTAACCCTAACCCTAACCCTAACCCTAACCCTAACCCTAACCCTAACCCTAACCCTAACCCTAACCCTAACCCTAACCCTAACCCTAACCCTAACCCTAACCCTAACCCTAACCCTAACCCTAACCCTAACCCTAACCCTAACCCTAACCCTAACCCTAACCCTAACCCTAACCCTAACCCTAACCCTAACCCTAACCCTAACCCTAACCCTAACCCTAACCCTAACCCTAACCCTAACCCTAACCCTAACCCTAACCCTAACCCTAACCCTAACCCTAACCCTAACCCTAACCCTAACCCTAACCCTAACCCTAACCCTAACCCTAACCCTAACCCTAACCCTAACCCTAACCCTAACCCTAACCCTAACCCTAACCCTAACCCTAACCCTAACCCTAACCCTAACCCTAACCCTAACCCTAACCCTAACCCTAACCCTAACCCTAACCCTAACCCTAACCCTAACCCTAACCCTAACCCTAACCCTAACCCTAACCCTAACCCTAACCCTAACCCTAACCCTAACCCTAACCCTAACCCTAACCCTAACCCTAACCCTAACCCTAACCCTAACCCTAACCCTAACCCTAACCCTAACCCTAACCCTAACCCTAACCCTAACCCTAACCCTAACCCTAACCCTAACCCTAACCCTAACCCTAACCCTA
>JAVLUU010000783.1:37500-42500 GCA_032206185.1 Columba guinea
AAGAAAGAAGAAAAAAGGGGAAAGAAAGACAGAAAGAAAGAAAGACAGAAAGAAAGAATGAAAGAAAGTAAAGAAAGAAAGAAAGAAAGAAAGAAAAAAGAAAGAAAGAAAGAAAGAAAGAAAGAAAAAAGAATGGAAGAAGAAACAAAGAAAGAAAGAAAGAAAGAAAGAAAAAAGAATGGAAGAAGAAATAAAGAAAGACAGAAAGAAAGAATAGAAAGAAAAATGACAAAGAAAGGGAGAAGAAAGAAAGAAAGACAGAAAGACAGAAAGAAAGAAAAAGAAAGAAAGAAAGAAAGACAGAAAGAAAGACAGAACGAAAAAGAAAGAAAGAAAGAAAAAGAAAGAAAGAAAGAAAGAAAGGACGGAAGAAAGAAGAAAAAAAGAAAGAAAAAAGAAAGAAGAAAAAGAAAGAAAGAAAGAAGAAAGAAGGAAAGAAAGAAAGAAAGAAAAAAGAAAGAATGAAAGAAAGAAAAAACAAAGAAAGAAGAAAAAAAGAAAGAATAAAGAAAGAAAAAAGAAAGAAAGGAAGAAAAGAAAGAAAGAAATCAATAAAATATAGAAAAAAGAAAGAGAAAGAAAGAAGAAAGAAAGAAAGAAGGACAGAAAGAAAGAAAGAAAGAAAAAGAAAGAAAGAAAAAAGAAAAAAGAAAGAAAGAATAAAGAAAGAAAAAAGAAAGAAAGAAAGGAAGAAAGAAAGTAAGAAACAAAGAAAAAAGAAAGAATGAAGAAAGAAAGAAAAAAGAAAGAAAAAAAGAAAGAAGAAAGAGAGATAGAAAGAAAGAAAGAAGAAAAAAGGAGGAAAGAAAGACAGAAAGATAGAAATAAAAAAGAAAAAGAAAGAAATACTGAAGAAAGAAAGAAAGAAAGAAAAACGAAAGAAAGAAGAAAGAAAGAAAGAAAAGTAAGAAAGAAAAGAAAGAAAGAAAGACAGAAAGAAGGACAGAAAGAAAGAAAGAAAGAAAGTAAAGAAAGAAAGAAAGAAAGAAAGAAAAAAGAAAGAAAGAAATAAAAAAAGAAAGAAGAAAGAAATAAAGAAAGAAAGAAAGAAAGAATAGAAAGAAAAATGACAAAGAAAGAAAGAAGAAAGAAAGACAGAAAGAAAGACAGAAAGAAAGAAAAAGAAAGAAAGAAAGACAGAAAGAAAGACAGTAAAAAAAGAAAGAAAGAAAAAGAAAGAAAGAATGAAAGAAAAAAAGGAAGGAAGAAAGATAGAAAGAAAGAAAGAAAAAAGAATGAAATAAGTAAGAAAGAAAGAAAGAAAGAAAGAAAGAAAGAAAGAAAGAAAGAAAAAAGAAAGAAGAAAGAAAGACAGAAAGAAAAAGAAAGAAAAAAGAAAGAAATAAAGAAAAACAGAAAGAAAGAAAGAAAGACAGAAAGAAAGAAAAAAGTAAAAAGAAAGAAAATGAAAGTCAGAAAGAAAGAAGAAAAGAAAAGAAAGAAAGAAAGAAAGGAAGAAAGAAAGAAAGAAAAAAGAAAAAGAAAGAAAAAGAAAGACCGAAACAAAGAAGAAAGAAAGAAAGAAAAAGAAAGAAAGAAAGAAAAAAGAAAGAAAGAAAGAAAGAAAAAAGAAAGAAAGAAGAAATAAACAAAGAATAAAGAATGAAAAAAGAAAAAAATAAGAAAAGAAAGAGAGAAAGAAAATAAAGAAAAAAGAAAGAAAGGAAGAAGAAAGAAAGAAAAAAGACAGAAAGAAAGAAAGAAAGAAAAAGAAAGAAAGAAGAAAGAAAGAAAGATAAAAGAAAGAAAGAAAGAAAGAAAAATAAAGAAAGAAAGAAAGAAGAAAGCAGGAAAGAAAGAAAGAAAGAAAGAAAAAAAAAGAAAGAAAGAAAAAAGAAAGAAAGAAAGAATAAGGAAAGAAAGAAAGAAAGAAAGAAAAAAGAAAGAAAGAAAAAAGAATGAAAGAAAGAATGAAAGAAGGAAAAAAAGAAAGAAAGAAGAAATAAAGAATGAAAGAAAAATGAAAGAAAGAAAGAAAGACAGAAAGAAAGAAAGAAAGAAAAAAGAAAGAAAGACTGAAAGAAAGAAAGAAAGACAGTAAGACAGAAAGAAAGAAAGGAAAAGAAAGAAAGAAAGAGGGAAAAAGAAAGAAAGAAAGAAAGAAAGACAGAAAGACAGAAAAAAATAAAGAAAGAAAGAAAAAGAAAGAAAGAAGAAAGAAAGACAAAAAGAAAGAAAGAAAAATAAAGAAAGAAACAAGAAAGAAAGAAAGATAAAAGAAAGAAAGAAAGAAAGAAACAAAAATAAATAAAGAAAGAAAGAAAGTAAGAAGAAATAAAGCAAGAAAGAAAGAAGAAAGAAAGAAAAAAAGATAGAAAAAGAAAGAAAGAAAGAAGAAAGAAAGAAACAAAGAAAGAAAGAAAAAAAGAAAGAAAGAAGAAAGAAAGAAAGAAAGGGAAAAGAGAAATAAAGACAGAAAGAAAGACAGAAAGAAAGAAAGATAGATAGAAAGAAAGACAGAAAGAAAGACAGAAAGAAAGAAAGAAAGAAGAAAATGAAAGAAAAGAAAGAAAGAAAGAAAGAAAGACGGAAAGAAAGAAAAAAAAAGAAGAAAGAAAGAGAGAAAGAAAGAAAAAAAGAAGAAAATAGTAAGTAAGAAAGAAAAGAGAAAGAAAGAAAGAAAGAAAGAAAGAAAGACAGAAAGAAAGAAAGAAAGAAAAAGAAAGAAAGAAAGAAAGAAAGGAAGAAAGAAAGGAAAAGAAAGAAAGAAAGACAAAAGAAAGAAAGACCGAAAGAAAGAAAGAAAGAATGAAAAAAAGAAAAATAGAAGAAAGAAGAAAGAAGGAAAAAAGAAAGAAAGACAGAAAGAAAGAAAGAAAGGAAAAGAACGAAAGAGAGAAGAAAAAAGAAAGAAAGACAGAAAGACAGAAAGAAAGAAAGAAAAATAAAGCAAGAAAGAAAGAAAGAAAGAAAGAAACAAAGAAAGAAATAAAGAAAAAAGAATGAAGAAAGAAAGAAAGAAAGAAAGAAAGAAAAAGAAAGAAGAAAGAAAGAAACAAAGAAAAAAGAAAGAAAGAGACAGAAAGAAAGAAAGACAGAAAGAAAGAAAGGAAAAGAAAGAAAGAAAGAAAGAAAGAAAGAAGTATAGAAAGAAAGAAAGGAAGAAAGAAATAAAGAAATAAAGAAAAAAGAAAGACGAAAGAAAGAAAGAAAGAAAGAAAGAAAGAAAGAAAGAAAAAAGAAAGATAGAAGAAAGAAAGTAGGAAAGAAAAAATGAAAAAAGGAAGAAAGAAGAAAGAAAGAAAGAAAGAAAGAAAGAAAAAAGAAAGAAAGAAAGGATGAAAGAAAGAAAGAAATAAAGAAAAAAGAAAGAAAAAAGACAGAAAAAAATACGGAATGAAAGAAAGAAAGAAAGAAAAAGAGAGAAAGACAGAAAAAAGAAAGAAAGAAAAAAGAAACAAAGAAGAAATAAAGAAAGAATAAAGAAAGAAAAAAGAAAGAAAGGAAGAAAAGAAAGACAGAAAGAAAGAAAGAAACAAGAAAGAAAGAAAGATAAAAGAAAGAAAGAAAGAAACAAAAATAAATAAAGAAAGAAAGTAAGAAGAAAGAAAGAGAGAAAGCAAAAAGAAAGAAAGACAGAAAGAAAGAAAGAAAGAAAAAGAAAGAAAGAAACAAGAAAGAAAGAAAGATAAAAGAAAGGAAGAAAGAAAGGAACAAAAATAAAGAAAGAAAGAAAGAAAGTAAGAAGAAATAAAGGAAGAAAGAAAGAAGAAAGAAAGAAATAAAGAAAGAAAAAGAAAGAAAGAAAGAAAAAAGTAAGAAAGAAAGAAGAAAGAAAGAAAAAAGAAAGAAATAAAGAAAGAAAAAAGAAAGAAATAAAGAAAGAAAAAGAAAGAAAGAAAGAAAGAAAGAAAGAAAGAAAAGAAAGAAAGAAAGAAAAAAGAAAAAACAAAGAAAGAAGAAAGAAAAAGAAGAAAGAAAGAAAAAAGAAAAAACAAGGAAAGAAGAAAGAAAGAAAGAAAGAAGAAAGAAAGAAAGAAAAAGAAAGAAAGAAAGAAAGAAAAAAGAAAGAAAGAAAGAAAGAATGAAAGAAAAAAGAAAGAAAGAAAGAAAGAGAAAAGAAAGAAAGAAAAAAGAAAGAAAGAAAGAAATACAGAAAGAAAAAAAAGAAAGAAGAAAGAAAGAAAGGGAAAAGAAAGAAAGAAAGACAGAAAGAAAGACAGAAAGAAAGAAGAAAGAAAGAAAGACAGAAAGAAAGAAAGAAACAAGAAAGAAAGAAAGATAAAAGAAAGAAAGAAACAAAAATAAATAAAGAAAGAAAGAAAGTAAGAAGAAAGAAAGAGAGAAAGCAAAAAGAAAGAAAGACAGAAAGAAAGAAAGAAAGAAAAAGAAAGAAAGAAACAAGAAAGAAAGAAAGATAAAAGAAAGGAAGAAAGAAAGGAACAAAAATAAAGAAAGAAAGAAAGAAAGTAAGAAGAAATAAAGGAAGAAAGAAAGAGAGAAAGAAAGAAGAAAGAAAGAAGGAAAGAAAAATAAAGAAAGAAAGAAAGAGAGAAAGAAAGAAAGAAAAAAAGAAAGAAAGAAAGACAGAAGGAAAGAAAGAAGAAAGAAAGGAAGAAAGAAAGAAAGAAAGAAAAAAAGAAAGAAAGAAAGATAGACAGAAATAAAGACAGAAAGAAAGAAAGAAAAGGAAAAAGAAAGAAAAAAAAAAGAAAGAAAGAAAGACAGAAAGCAAGAAAGAAAAAGAAAGAAAGAAAAAAGAAATAAAGAAAGAAAGAAAGAAAAAAGAAAGAAAGAAAGACAGAAAGAAAGACTGAAAGAAAGACAGAAAGAAAGAAAGGAGAAGAAAGAAAGAAAGAAAGAAAGAAAGAAAGAAGAAAGAAAGAAAGAAAGATGAAAGAAAGAAAGAAAGAAACAAAAATAAATCAAGAAAGAAAGAAAGGAGAAAGAAAGAAAGAAAGAAAAAGAAAGAAAGAAAGAATGAAAGAAAGAAAGAAAGAAAGAAAAAAGAAATAAAAAAAAAGGAAGAAAGAAAGAAAGAAAGAAAGAGAAAGAAAGAA
>JAVLUU010000783.1:47500-52500 GCA_032206185.1 Columba guinea
AGAAAGAAAGAGAGAAAGCAAAAAGAAAGAAAGACAGAAAGAAAGAAAGAAAGAAAAAGAGAGAAAGAAACAAGAAAGAAAGAAAGATAAAAGAAAGGAAGAAAGAAAGGAACAAAAATAAAGAAAGAAAGAAAGAAAGTAAGAAGAAATAAAGGAAGAAAGAAAGTAGAAAGAAATAAAGAAAGAAAAAGAAAGAAAGAAAGAAAAAAGTAAGAAAGAAAGAAGAAAGAAAGAAAGAAGAAAGAAAGAAAGAAATCAAGAAATAAAGACAGAAAGAAAGACAGAAAGGAAGAAAGAAAGAAAGAAAGAAAAAAGAAAGAAATAAAGAAAGAAGAAGAAAGAAATAAAGAAAGAAAAAGAAAGAAAGAAAGAAAGAAAAGAAAGAAAGAAAAAAGAAAAAAGAAAGAAAGAAGAAAGAAAGAAGAAAGAAAGAAAGAAAGAAAAAGAAAGAAGAAAGAAAGAAAGAAAGAAAGAAAGAAAAATGAAAGAAAGAAAGACAGAAAGAAAGACAGAATGAAAGAAAAAAGAAAGAAAAAAGAAAGAAAGAAAGAAGAAAGAGAGAAAGAAAGTAAGAAAGAAGAAAAAAGGGGAAAGAAAGACAGAAAGAAAGAAAGACAGAAAGAAAGAATGAAAGAAAGTAAAGAAAGAAAGAAAGAAAGAAAGAAAAAAGAAAGAAAGAAAGAAAGAAAGAAAGAAAAAAGAATGGAAGAAGAAACAAAGAAAGAAAGAAAGAAAGAAAGAAAGAAAAAAGAATGGAAGAAGAAATAAAGAAAGACAGAAAGAAAGAATAGAAAGAAAAATGACAAAGAAAGGGAGAAGAAAGAAAGAAAGACAGAAAGACAGAAAGAAAGAAAAAGAAAGAAAGAAAGAAAGACAGAAAGAAAGACAGAACGAAAAAGAAAGAAAGAAAGAAAAAGAAAGAAAGAAAGAAAGAAAGGACGGAAGAAAGAAGAAAAAAAGAAAGAAAAAAGAAAGAAGAAAAAGAAAGAAAGAAAGAAGAAAGAAGGAAAGAAAGAAAGAAAGAAAAAAGAAAGAATGAAAGAAAGAAAAAACAAAGAAAGAAGAAAAAAAGAAAGAATAA
Organism: Columba guinea; assembly: GCA_032206185.1. Taxonomy (NCBI): domain Eukaryota; kingdom Metazoa; phylum Chordata; class Aves; order Columbiformes; family Columbidae; genus Columba; species Columba guinea. The sequence continues at coordinate 48,582 of JAVLUU010000783.1, forward strand.
AGAAAGAAAAAAGAAAGAAAGGAAGAAAAGAAAGAAAGAAATCAATAAAATATAGAAAAAAGAAAGAGAAAGAAAGAAGAAAGAAAGAAAGAAGGACAGAAAGAAAGAAAGAAAGAAAAAGAAAGAAAGAAAAAAGAAAAAAGAAAGAAAGAATAAAGAAAGAAAAAAGAAAGAAAGAAAGGAAGAAAGAAAGTAAGAAACAAAGAAAAAAGAAAGAATGAAGAAAGAAAGAAAAAAGAAAGAAAAAAAGAAAGAAGAAAGAGAGATAGAAAGAAAGAAAGAAGAAAAAAGGAGGAAAGAAAGACAGAAAGATAGAAATAAAAAAGAAAAAGAAAGAAATACTGAAGAAAGAAAGAAAGAAAGAAAAACGAAAGAAAGAAGAAAGAAAGAAAGAAAAGTAAGAAAGAAAAGAAAGAAAGAAAGACAGAAAGAAGGACAGAAAGAAAGAAAGAAAGAAAGTAAAGAAAGAAAGAAAGAAAGAAAGAAAAAAGAAAGAAAGAAATAAAAAAAGAAAGAAGAAAGAAATAAAGAAAGAAAGAAAGAAAGAATAGAAAGAAAAATGACAAAGAAAGAAAGAAGAAAGAAAGACAGAAAGAAAGACAGAAAGAAAGAAAAAGAAAGAAAGAAAGACAGAAAGAAAGACAGTAAAAAAAGAAAGAAAGAAAAAGAAAGAAAGAATGAAAGAAAAAAAGGAAGGAAGAAAGATAGAAAGAAAGAAAGAAAAAAGAATGAAATAAGTAAGAAAGAAAGAAAGAAAGAAAGAAAGAAAGAAAGAAAGAAAAAAGAAAGAAAGAAAGAAAGAAAGAAGAGAGAAAGAAAGAAAAAGAAAGAAAGAAAGAAGAAAGAAAAAAAGAAAGAAAGACAGATAGAAAGAAAGAAAAAAGAAAGAAGAAAGAAAGACAGAAAGAAAAAGAAAGAAAAAAGAAAGAAATAAAGAAAAACAGAAAGAAAGAAAGAAAGACAGAAAGAAAGAAAAAAGTAAAAAGAAAGAAAATGAAAGTCAGAAAGAAAGAAGAAAAGAAAAGAAAGAAAGAAAGAAAGGAAGAAAGAAAGAAAGAAAAAAGAAAAAGAAAGAAAAAGAAAGACCGAAACAAAGAAGAAAGAAAGAAAGAAAAAGAAAGAAAGAAAGAAAAAAGAAAGAAAGAAAGAAAGAAAAAAGAAAGAAAGAAGAAATAAACAAAGAATAAAGAACGAAAAAAGAAAAAAATAAGAAAAGAAAGAGAGAAAGAAAATAAAGAAAAAAGAAAGAAAGAAAGAAGAAAGAAAGAAAAAAGACAGAAAGAAAGAAAGAAAGAAAAAGAAAGAAAGAAGAAAGAAAGAAAGATAAAAGAAAGAAAGAAAGAAAGAAAAATAAAGAAAGAAAGAAAGAAGAAAGCAGGAAAGAAAGAAAGAAAGAAAAAAAAAGAAAGAAAGAAAAAAGAAAGAAAGAAAGAAAAAGGAAAGAAAGAAAGAAAGAAAGAAAAAAGAAAGAAAGAAAAAAGAATGAAAGAAAGAATGAAAGAAGGAAAAAAAGAAAGAAAGAAGAAATAAAGAATGAAAGAAAAATGAAAGAAAGAAAGAAAGACAGAAAGAAAGAAAGAAAGAAAAAAGAAAGAAAGAAAGACTGAAAGAAAGAAAGAAAGACAGTAAGACAGAAAGAAAGAAAGGAAAAGAAAGAAAGAAAGAAGGAAAAAGAAAGAAAGAAAGAAAGAAAGACAGAAAGACAGAAAAAAAATAAAGAAAGAAAGAAAAAGAAAGAAAGAAGAAAGAAAGACAAAAAGAAAGAAAGAAAAATAAAGAAAGAAACAAGAAAGAAAGAAAGATAAAAGAAAGAAAGAAAGAAAGAAACAAAAATAAATAAAGAAAGAAAGAAAGTAAGAAGAAATAAAGCAAGAAAGAAAGAAGAAAGAAAGAAAAAAAGATAGAAAAAGAAAGAAAGAAAGAAGAAAGAAAGAAAGAAATAAAGACAGAAAGAAAGACAGAAAGGAAGAAAGTAAGAAAGAAAGAAAGAAAAAAGAAAGAAATAAAGAAAGAAAAAAAGAAAGAAATAAAGAAAGAAAAAGAAAGAAAGAAAGAAAGAAAGAAAGAAAGAAAAGAAAGAAAGAAAAAAGAAAAAGAAAGAAAGAAGAAAGAAAGAAAGAAGAAAGAAAGAAAAAAGAAAAAACAAAGAAAGAAGAAAGAAAGAAAGAAAGAAGAAAGAAAGAAAGAAAAAGAAAGAAAGAAAAAAGAAAGAAAGAAAGAAAGAAAGAAAAAAGAAAGAAAGAAAAAAGAAAGAAAGAAACAAAGAAAGACAGAAAGAAAAAAAGAAAGAAAGAAGAAAGAAAGAAAGAAAGGGAAAAGAAAGAAATAAAGACAGAAAGAAAGACAGAAAGAAAGAAAGATAGATAGAAAGAAAGACAGAAAGAAAGACAGAAAGAAAGAAAGAAAGAAGAAAATGAAAGAAAAGAAAGAAAGAAAGAAAGAAAGACGGAAAGAAAGAAAAAAAAAGAAGAAAGAAAGAGAGAAAGAAAGAAAAAAAGAAGAAAATAGTAAGTAAGAAAGAAAAGAGAAAGAAAGAAAGAAAGAAAGAAAGAAAGACAGAAAGAAAGAAAGAAAGAAAAAGAAAGAAAGAAAGAAAGAAAGAAAGGAAGAAAGAAAGGAAAAGAAAGAAAGAAAGACAAAAGAAAGAAAGACCGAAAGAAAGAAAGAAAGAATGAAAAAAAGAAAAATAGAAGAAAGAAGAAAGAAGGAAAAAAGAAAGAAAGACAGAAAGAAAGAAAGAAAGAAAAAGAAAGAAAAAGAAAAAAAGACAGAAAGAATGAAAGAAAGAAAAAGAAAGAAAAAGAAAAAAAGGAAGAAAGAAAGGAAGAAAGAAAGAAAGGAAAAGAACGAAAGATAGAAGAAAAAAGAAAGAAAGACAGAAAGACAGAAAGAAAGAAAGAAAAATAAAGCAAGAAAGAAAGAAAGAAAGAAAGAAACAAAGAAAGAAATAAAGAAAAAAGAATGAAGAAAGAAAGAAAGAAAGAAAGAAAGAAAAAGAAAGAAGAAAGAAAGAAACAAAGAAAAAAGAAAGAAAGAGACAGAAAGAAAGACAGAAAGACAGAAAGAAAGAAAGGAAAAGAAAGAAAGAAAGAAAGAAAGAAAGAAGTATAGAAAGAAAGAAAGGAAGAAAGAAATAAAGAAATAAAGAAAAAAGAAAGACGAAAGAAAGAAAGAAAGAAAGAAAGAAAGAAAGAAAGAAAGAAAAAAGAAAGATAGAAGAAAGAAAGTAGGAAAGAAAAAATGAAAAAAGGAAGAAAGAAGAAAGAAAGGAAGAAAGAAAGAAAGAAAGAAAAAAGAAAGAAAGAAAGGAAGAAAGAAAGAAAGAAATAAAGAAAAAAGAAAGAAGAAAGACAGAAAAAAATACGGAATGAAAGAAAGAAAGAAAGAAAAAGAGAGAAAGACAGAAAAAAGAAAGAAAGAAAAAAGAAACAAAGAAGAAATAAAGAAAGAATAAAGAAAGAAAAAAGAAAGAAAGGAAGAAAAGAAAGACAGAAAGAAAGAAAGAAACAAGAAAGAAAGAAAGATAAAAGAAAGAAAGAAAGAAACAAAAATAAATAAAGAAAGAAAGTAAGAAGAAAGAAAGAGAGAAAGCAAAAAGAAAGAAAGACAGAAAGAAAGAAAGAAAGAAAAAGAAAGAAAGAAACAAGAAAGAAAGAAAGATAAAAGAAAGGAAGAAAGAAAGGAACAAAAATAAAGAAAGAAAGAAAGAAAGTAAGAAGAAATAAAGGAAGAAAGAAAGAGAGAAAGAAAGAAGAAAGAAAGAAGGAAAGAAAAATAAAGAAAGAAAGAAAGAGAGAAAGAAAGAAAGAAAAAAAGAAAGAAAGAAAGACAGAAGGAAAGAAAGAAGAAAGAAAGGAAGAAAGAAAGAAAGAAAGAAAAAAAGAAAGAAAGAAAGATAGACAGAAATAAAGACAGAAAG
>JAVLUU010000783.1:70000-72500 GCA_032206185.1 Columba guinea
ACAGAAAGAAAGAATAGAAAGAAAAATGACAAAGAAAGGGAGAAGAAAGAAAGAAAGACAGAAAGACAGAAAGAAAGAAAAAGAAAGAAAGAAAGAAAGACAGAAAGAAAGACAGAACGAAAAAGAAAGAAAGAAAGAAAAAGAAAGAAAGAAAGAAAGAAAGAAAGGACGGAAGAAAGAAGAAAAAAAGAAAGAAAAAAGAAAGAAGAAAAAGAAAGAAAGAAAGAAGAAAGAAGGAAAGAAAGAAAGAAAGAAAAAAGAAAGAATGAAAGAAAGAAAAAACAAAGAAAGAAGAAAAAAAGAAAGAATAAAGAAAGAAAAAAGAAAGAAAGGAAGAAAAGAAAGAAAGAAATCAATAAAATATAGAAAAAAGAAAGAGAAAGAAAGAAGAAAGAAAGAAAGAAGGACAGAAAGAAAGAAAGAAAGAAAAAGAAAGAAAGAAAAAAGAAAAAAGAAAGAAAGAATAAAGAAAGAAAAAAGAAAGAAAGAAAGAAAGGAAGAAAGAAAGTAAGAAACAAAGAAAAAAGAAAGAATGAAGAAAGAAAGAAAAAAGAAAGAAAAAAAGAAAGAAGAAAGAGAGATAGAAAGAAAGAAAGAAGAAAAAAGGAGGAAAGAAAGACAGAAAGATAGAAATAAAAAAGAAAAAGAAAGAAATACTGAAGAAAGAAAGAAAGAAAGAAAAACGAAAGAAAGAAGAAAGAAAGAAAGAAAAGTAAGAAAGAAAAGAAAGAAAGAAAGACAGAAAGAAGGACATAAAGAAAGAAAGAAAGAAAGTAAAGAAAGAAAGAAAGAAAGAAAGAAAAAAGAAAGAAAGAAATAAAAAAAGAAAGAAGAAAGAAATAAAGAAAGAAAGAAAGAAAGAATAGAAAGAAAAATGACAAAGAAAGAAAGAAAGAAAGACAGAAAGAAAGACAGAAAGAAAGAAAAAGAAAGAAAGAAAGACAGAAAGAAAGACAGTAAAAAAAGAAAGAAAGAAAAAGAAAGAAAGAATGAAAGAAAAAAAGGAAGGAAGAAAGATAGAAAGAAAGAAAGAAAAAAGAATGAAATAAGTAAGAAAGAAAGAAAGAAAGAAAGAAAGAAAGAAAGAAAGAAAGAAAAAAGAAAGAAAGAAAGAAAGAAAGAAGAGAGAAAGAAAGAAAAAGAAAGAAAGAAAGAAGAAAGAAAAAAAAGAAAGAAAGACAGATAGAAAGAAAGAAAAAAGAAAGAAGAAAGAAAGACAGAAAGAAAAAGAAAGAAAAAAGAAAGAAATAAAGAAAAACAGAAAGAAAGAAAGAAAGACAGAAAGAAAGAAAAAAGTAAAAAGAAAGAAAATGAAAGTCAGAAAGAAAGAAGAAAAGAAAAGAAAGAAAGAAAGAAAGGAAGAAAGAAAGAAAGAAAAAAGAAAAAGAAAGAAAAAGAAAGACCGAAACAAAGTAGAAAGAAAGAAAGAAAAAGAAAGAAAGAAAGAAAAAAGAAAGAAAGAAAGAAAGAAAAAAGAAAGAAAGAAGAAATAAACAAAGAATAAAGAATGAAAAAAGAAAAAAATAAGAAAAGAAAGAGAGAAAGAAAATAAAGAAAAAAGAAAGAAAGAAAGAAGAAAGAAAGAAAAAAGACAGAAAGAAAGAAAGAAAGAAAAAGAAAGAAAGAAGAAAGAAAGAAAGATAAAAGAAAGAAAGAAAGAAAGAAAAATAAAGAAAGAAAGAAAGAAGAAAGCAGGAAAGAAAGAAAGAAAGAAAAAAAAAGAAAGAAAGAAAAAAGAAAGAAAGAAAGAAAAAGGAAAGAAAGAAAGAAAGAAAGAAAAAAGAAAGAAAGAAAAAAGAATGAAAGAAAGAATGAAAGAAGGAAAAAAAGAAAGAAAGAAGAAATAAAGAATGAAAGAAAAATGAAAGAAAGAAAGAAAGACAGAAAGAAAGAAAGAAAGAAAAAAGAAAGAAAGAAAGACTGAAAGAAAGAAAGAAAGACAGTAAGACAGAAAGAAAGAAAGGAAAAGAAAGAAAGAAAGAAGGAAAAAGAAAGAAAGAAAGAAAGAAAGACAGAAAGACAGAAAAAAATAAAGAAAGAAAGAAAAAGAAAGAAAGAAGAAAGAAAGACAAAAAGAAAGAAAGAAAAATAAAGAAAGAAACAAGAAAGAACGAAAGATAAAAGAAAGAAAGAAAGAAAGAAACAAAAATAAATAAAGAAAGAAAGAAAGTAAGAAGAAATAAAGCAAGAAAGAAAGAAGAAAGAAAGAAAAAAAGATAGAAAAAGAAAGAAAGAAAGAAGAAAGAAAGAAAGAAATAAAGACAGAAAGAAAGACAGAAAGGAAGAAAGTAAGAAAGAAAGAAAGAAAAAAGAAAGAATTAAAGAAAGAAAAAAAGAAAGAAATAAAGAAAGAAAAAGAAAGAAAGAAAGAAAGAAAGAAAGAAAAGAAAGAAAGAAAAAAGAAAAAGAAAGAAAGAAGAAAGAAAGAAAGAAGAAAGAAAGAAAAAAGAAAAAACAAAGAAAGAAGAAAGAAAGAAAGAAAGAAGAAAGAAAGAAAGAA
>JAVLUU010000783.1:82500-90000 GCA_032206185.1 Columba guinea
AGAAAGATAAAAGAAAGAAAGAAAGAAAGAAAAAAAAATAAAGAAAGAAAGAAAGAAAGTAAGAAGAAAGAAAGAGAGAAAGAAAAAAGAAAGAAAGACAGAAAGAAAGAAAGAAAGAAAAAGAAAGAAAGAAACAAGAAATAAAGAAAGATAAAAGAAAGGAAGAAAGAAAGGAACAAAAAGAAAGAAAGAAAGAAAGTAAGAAGAAATAAAGGAAGAAAGAAAGAAGAAAGAAAGAAATAAAGAAAGAAAAAGAAAAAAAAACAAAGAAAGAAAAAAGTAAGAAAGAAATAAGAAAGAAAGAAAGAAGAAAGAAAGCAAGAAAGCAAGAAATAAAGACAGAAAGAAAGAGAGAAAGGAAGAAAGAAAGAAAGAAGGAAAAAAGAAAGAAATAAAGAAAGAAAAAAGAAAGAAATAAAGAAAGACAAAGAAAGAAAGAAAGAAAGAAAGAAAAGAAAGAAAGAAAGAAAAAAGAAAAAAGAAAGAAAGAAGAAAGAAAGAAAGAGGAAAGAAAGAAAGAAAAAGAAAGAAAGAAAGAAGAAAGAAAGAAAGAAAGAAAAATGAAAGAAAGAAAGACAGAAAGAAAGACAGAAAGAATAAAAAAAGAAAAAGAAAGAAAAGAAAGAAAGACAGAAAGAAAAAAAAAAGAAGAAAGAAAGAAAGACAGAGAAAGAAAGAAAGAAAAAGAAAGAAAGAAGAAATAAAGAAAGAATAAAGAAAGAAAAAAGAAAGAAAGGTATAAAAGAAAGAAAGAAATTAAGAAAATAAAGAAAAAGATAGACGGAAAGAAAGATGAAAGAAAGAAAGAAAGACAGAAAGGAAGAAAGAAGTAAAAAGAGAGAAATAAACAAGAAAGAAAGAAAAAAGAGAGAAAGAAAGAGAGAAAGAAAGAAGAAAGAAAGAAAGAGAAAGAAAGAAAGAAAGAAAGAAAGAAAGAAAGAAAGAAAGAAAGAAAGAAAAAAGAAAGAAAGAAACAAAGAAAGACAGAAAGAAAAAAAGAAAGAATGAAGAAAGAAAGAAAGAAAGGGAAAAGAAAGAAATAAAGACAGAAAGAAAGACAGAAAGAAAGAAAGATAGATAGAAAGAAAGACAGAAAGAAAGACAGAAAGAAAGAAAGAAAGAAGAAAATGAAAGAAAAGAAAGAAAGAAAGAAAGAAAGACGGAAAGAAAGAAAAAAAAAGAAGAAAGAAAGAGAGAAAGAAAGAAAAAAAGAAGAAAATAGTAAGTAAGAAAGAAAAGAGAAAGAAAGAAAGAAAGAAAGAAAGAAAGAGAGAAAGAAAGAAAGAAAGAAAAAGAAAGAAAGAAAGAAAGAAAGAAAGGAAGAAAGAAAGGAAAAGAAAGAAAGAAAGACAAAAGAAAGAAAGACCGAAAGAAAGAAAGAAAGAATGAAAAAAAGAAAAATAGAAGAAAGAAGAAAGAAGGAAAAAAGAAAGAAAGACAGAAAGAAAGAAAGAAAGAAAAAGAAAGAAAAAGAAAAAAAGACAGAAAGAATGAAAGAAAGAAAAAGAAAGAAAAAGAAAAAAAGAAAGAAAGAAAGGAAGAAAGAAAGAAAGGAAAAGAATGAAAGATAGAAGAAAAAAGAAAGAAAGACAGAAAGACAGAAAGAAAGAAAGAAAAATAAAGCAAGAAAGAAAGAAAGAAAGAAAGAAACAAAGAAAGAAATAAAGAAAAAAGAATGAAGAAAGAAAGAAAGAAAGAAAGAAAGAAAGAAAAAGAAAGAAGAAAGAAAGAAACAAAGAAAAAAGAAAGAAAGAGACAGAAAGAAAGACAGAAAGACAGAAAGAAAGAAAGGAAAAGAAAGAAAGAAAGAAAGAAAGAAGTATAGAAAGAAAGAAAGGAAGAAAGAAATAAAGAAATAAAGAAAAAAGAAAGACGAAAGAAAGAAAGAAAGAAAGAAAGAAAGAAAGAAAGAAAGAAAGAAAGAAAGAAAAAAGAAAGATAGAAGAAAGAAAGTAGGAAAGAAAAAATGAAAAAAGGAAGAAAGAAGAAAGAAAGGAAGAAAGAAAGAAAGAAAAAAGAAAGAAAGAAAGGAAGAAAGAAAGAAAGAAATAAAGAAAAAGAAAGAAGAAAGACAGAAAAAAATACGGAATGAAAGAAAGAAAGAAAGAAAAAGAGAGAAAGACAGAAAAAAGAAAGAAAGAAAAAAGAAACAAAGAAGAAATAAAGAAAGAATAAAGAAAGAAAAAAGAAAGAAAGGAAGAAAAGAAAGACAGAAAGAAAGAAAGAAACAAGAAAGAAAGAAAGATAAAAGAAAGAAAGAAAGAAACAAAAATAAATAAAGAAAGAAAGTAAGAAGAAAGAAAGAGAGAAAGCAAAAAGAAAGAAAGACAGAAAGAAAGAAAGAAAGAAAAAGAAAGAAAGAAACAAGAAAGAAAGAAAGATAAAAGAAAGGAAGAAAGAAAGGAACAAAAATAAAGAAAGAAAGAAAGAAAGTAAGAAGAAATAAAGGAAGAAAGAAAGAAGAAAGAAAGAAATAAAGAAAGAAAAAGAAAGAAAGAAAGAAAAAAGTAAGAAAGAAATAAGAAAGAAAGAAAAAAGAAAGAAATAAAGAAAGAAAAAAGAAAGAAATAAAGAAAGAAAAAGAAAGAAAGACGAAAGAAAGAAAGAAAGAAAGAAAGAAAGAAAGAAAGAAAAAAGAAAAAACAAAGAAAGAAGAAAGAAAAAGAAGAAAGAAAGAAAAAAGAAAAAACAAGGAAAGAAGAAAGAAAGAAAGAAAGAAGAAAGAAAGAAAGAAAGAAAAAGAAAGAAAGAAAGAAAGAAAAAAGAAAGAAAGAAAGAAAGAATGAAAGAAAAAAGAAAGAAAGAAAGAAAGAGAAAAGAAATAAAGAAAAAAGAAAGAAAGAAATACAGAAAGAAAAAAAAGAAAGAAGAAAGAAAGAAAGGGAAAAGAAAGAAAGAAAGACAGAAAGAAAGACAGAAAGAAAGAAGAAAGAAAGAAAGACAGAAAGAAAGAAAGAAACAAGAAAGAAAGAAAGATAAAAGAAAGAAAGAAACAAAAATAAATAAAGAAAGAAAGAAAGTAAGAAGAAAGAAAGAGAGAAAGCAAAAAGAAAGAAAGACAGAAAGAAAGAAAGAAAGAAAAAGAAAGAAAGAAACAAGAAAGAAAGAAAGATAAAAGAAAGGAAGAAAGAAAGGAACAAAAATAAAGAAAGAAAGAAAGAAAGTAAGAAGAAATAAAGGAAGAAAGAAAGAGAGAAAGAAAGAAGAAAGAAAGAAGGAAAGAAAAATAAAGAAAGAAAGAAAGAGAGAAAGAAAGAAAGAAAAAAAGAAAGAAAGAAAGACAGAAGGAAAGAAAGAAGAAAGAAAGGAAGAAATAAAGAAAGAAAGAAAAAAAGAAAGAAAGAAAGATAGACAGAAATAAAGACAGAAAGAAAGAAAGAAAAGGAAAAAGAAAGAAAAAAAAAGAAAGAAAGAAAAAAGAAATAAAGAAAGAAAGGAAGAAAAAAGAAAGAAAGAAAGACAGAAAGAAAGACTGAAAGAAAGACAGAAAGAAAGAAAGGAGAAGAAAGAAAGAAAGAAAGAAAGAAAGAAAGAAAGAAGAAAGAAAGAAAGAAAGATGAAAGAAAGAAAGAAAGAAACAAAAATAAATCAAGAAAGAAAGAAAGGAGAAAGAAAGAAAGAAAGAAAAAGAAAGAAAGAAAGAAAGAATGAAAGAAAGAAAGAAAGAAAGAAAAAAGAAATAAAAAAAAAGGAAGAAAGAAAGAAAGAGAAAGAAAGAAAGAAAGAAGAAAGAAAGAAAGAAAAATGAAACAAAGAAAGAGAGACAGAAAGACAGAAAGAAAGAAACAAAGAAAAAAGAAAAAAGAAAGAAAGCAACAAAAAAGAAAGAAAAAAGAAAGAAAGAAATAAAGGAAGAAAGAAAGTAAGAAAGAAAGAAAAAAAAGAAAGAAAGAAGAAAGAAAGAAAAATAAAAAGAAAAAAGGAAAGAAAGAAAAAAGAAAGAAAGAAAGAAAGAAAAAAGAAAGAAAAAAGAAAGAAAGAAAGAAGAAAGAGAGAAAGAAAGTAAGAAAGAAGAAAAAAGGAGGAAAGAAAGACAGAAATAAAGAAAGAAAAAAGAAAAAGAAAGAAATAGAGAAGAAAGAAAGAAAGAAAGAAAGAAAAAAGAAAGAAAGAAGAAAGAAAGAAAAGAAAGAAAGAAAGAAAAGAAAGAAATTAAGAAAGAAAGACAGAAATAAAGAAAGAAAGTAAAAAGAAAGAAAGAAAGAAAGAAACAAAAAAGAATGGAAGAAGAAAGAAAGAAAAAAAGAAAGAAGAAAGAAATAAAGAAAGAAAGAATAGAAAGAAAAATGACAAAGAAAGAAAGAAGAAAGAAAGAAAGAAGAAAGAAAGAAAGAAAAAGAAAGAAAAAAGAAAGAAAGAAATAAAAACAGAATGAAAGAAAGAAAGACAGAAAGAAATAAAAAAGAAAGAAAGAAAGACAGAAAGAACGAAAGAAAGGGAAAGAAAGAAAGAAAGAAGGAAATAAAGAAGAAAGAAAGAAAGAAAGAAAAAAGAAATAAAGAAAGAAAGGAAGAAAGAAAAAAGAAAAAGAAAGAAAATAAAAGACAGAAAGAAAGAAGATAGAAAGACAGAGAGAAAGAAAGAAAAAGAATAAAAAAAGAAAGAAAAAATACAGAAAGAAAGAAAGAAATAAAGAAAAAAGAAATAAAGAAAAAAGAAAGAAAGACAGAAAGAAAGAAAGAAAGAAAAAGAAAGAAGAAAGAAATAAAGAAAGAAAGAAAGAAAGGAAGAAAGAAAAAAGGAAGAAAGAAAGAAAGAATGAAAGAAAAAAGAAAGATAGAAAGACAGAAAGAAAGACAGAAAGAGAGAAAGAAAGGAAGAAAGAAAGAAAGAAAGAAAGAAAGAATAAAGAAAGAAAGAAGAAAGAACGAAAGAAAAAGAAAGAAAGAAATACAGATAGAAAGAAAGAAAGAAAAAAATGAAAAAGAAAGAAAGAAAGAAACAAAAAAGAAAGAAAGAAAGACATATAGAAAGAAATAAAGAATAAAAGAAAAAAGAAAGAAAGAAATAAAGAAAAATGAAAGAAAGAAAGAAAGACAGAAAGAAAGAAAGAAAGAAAAAAGAAAGAAAGAGTGAAAGAAAGAAAGAAAGACAGTAAGACAGAAAGAAAGAAAGGAAAAGAAAGAAAGAAAGAAAGAAGGAAAAAGAAAGAAAGAAAGAAAGAAAGAAAGACAGAAAGACAGAAAAAAATAAAGAAAGAAAGAAAAAGAAAGAAAGAAGAAAGAAAGACAGAAAGAAAGAAAGACAGTAAAAAGAAAGAAAGAAACAAAGAAAGAAAGAAAGACAGAAAGAAAGAAAGACAGAAAGAAAGACAGAAAGAAAGAAAGAAAGAAGAAAAAGAAAGAAAAGAAAGAAAGAAAGAAAGAAAGACAGAAAGAAAGAAAAAAAAAGAAGAAAGAAAGAAAGAGAGAAAGAAAGAAAAAAAGAAGAAAATAGTAAGTAAGAAAGAAAAAAGAAAGAAAGAAAGAAAGGAAGAAAAAGAAAGAAAGAAAGAAAGGAAGAAAGAAAGGAAAAGAAAGAAAGAAAGAAAGAAAAAAGAAAGAAAGACCGAAAGAAAGAAAGAAAGAATGAAAAAAAGAAAGATAGAAGAAAGAAGAAAGAAAGAAAAAAGAAAGAAAGAAAGAAAGAAAGAAAGAAAGGAAAAGAACGAAAGATAGAAGAAAAAAGAAAGAAAGACAGAAAGACAGAAAGAAAGAAAGGGAAATAAAGCAAGAAAGAAAGAAAGAAAGAAAAAGAAAGAAGAAAGAAAGAAACAAAGAAAAAAGAAAGAAAGAAAGACAGAAAGAAAGACAGACAGAAAGAAAGAAAGGAAAAGAAAGAAAGAAAGAAAGAAAGAAAGAAGTATAGAAAGAAAGAAAGAAAAAAGAAAGAAAGGAAGAAAGAAATAAAGAAATAAAGAAAAAAGAAAGACGAAAGAAAGAAAGAAAGAAAGAAAGAAAGAAAGAAAGACAGAAAGAAATAAAGAAAAAGAAAGAAAGAAAAAAGAAAGAAAGATAGAAAGAAAGAAAAAGAAAAAGAAAGAAGAAAGAAAAAAATACGGAATGAAAGAAAGAAAGAAAGAAAAGGAGAGAAAGAAAAAAGAAAGAAAGAAAGAAAAAAGAAAGAAGAAATAAAGAAAGAATAAAGAAGGAAAAAAGAAAGAAAGAAAGAAGAAAGAAAGAAAGCAAGCAAGAAATAAAGACAGAAAGAAAGACAGAAAGGAAAAAAGAAAGAAAGAAAGAAAAAAGAAAGAAATAAAGAAAGAAAAAAGAAAGAAATAAAGAAAAAGAAAGAAAGAAAGAAAGACAGAAAGAAATAAAGAAAAAGAAAGAAAGAAAAAAGAAAGAAAGATAGAAAGAAAGAAAAAGAAAAAGAAAGAAAAAGAAAGAAAGAAAGAAAGACAGAAAGAAATAAAGAAAAAGAAAGAAAGAAAAAAGAAAGAAAGAAAGAAAGAAAGAAAGAAAGAAAGAAAGAAGAATAAAAGAAAGAAAGAAAGAAAGAAAAAAGAAAGAAAGAAAGACAGAAAGAAAGACAGAAAGAAAGACAGAAATAAAGAAAGGAGAAGAAAGAAAGAAAGAAAGAAGAAAGAAATACAGAAAGGTGAAAGAAAGAAAGAAAGAAAAAAAAATAAATAAATAAAGAAAGAAAGAAGAAAGAAAGAAATAAAAAGAAAGAAAGAAGGAAAGAGAGAAAAAAAGAAAGAAAGAAAGACAGAAGGAAAGAAAGAAGAAAGAAAGAAGAAAGAAGAAAGAAAGAAAGAAAAAGAAAGAAAGAAAGAAAGAAAAATGAAAGAAAGAAAGAAAGAAAGACAGAAAAAAAGAAAGAAAGAAAGAAAGAAAGAAAGAAAGAAAGAAAGAAAGAAAGAAAAAAGAATCAAAGAAAGAAAGGAAGAAATAAAGAAAGACAGAAGAAAGAAAGAAAGAAAGAAAGACAGAAAGAAAGAGAGAAAGAAAGAAAGAAAGAATGAAAGAAAGAAAGGAAGAAAGAAAGAAAGGAGAAAGAAAGACAGAAAGAAAGACAGAAAGAAAGACAGTAATAAAGAAAGAAAAAAAAAAAGAAAGAAAAGAAGGAAAGAAAGAAAGAAAGAAAGACAGAAAAAAGACAGAAAGAAAGAAAGAAAGAAAAACACAGAAAGAAAGAAAAAAGAAAGAAAGGAAGAAAAGAAAGAAATAAAGAAAATAAAGTAAAAAGAAAGACAGAAAGAAGAAAGAAAGACAGAAAGAAGAAAGAAAAATAAAGAAAGGAACAAGAAAGAAAGAAAGATAAAAGAAAGAAAGAAAGAAAGAAAAAAAAATAAAGAAAGAAAGAAAGAAAGTAAGAAGAAATAAAGCAAGAAAGAAAGAAGAAAGAAAGAAGAAAAGAAAGAAAAAGAAAGAAAGAAGAAAGAAAGAAAGCAAGAAAGCAAGAAATAAAGACAGAAAGAAAGACAGAAAGGAAGAAAGTAAGAAAGAAAGAAAGAAAAAAGAAAGAAATAAAGAAAGAAAAAAGAAAGAAATAAAGAAAGAAAAAGAAAGAAAGAAA
>JAVLUU010000783.1:107500-115000 GCA_032206185.1 Columba guinea
AAGAAAGAAGAAAGAGAGAAAGAAAGTAAGAAAGAAGAAAAAAGGAGGAAAGAAAGACAGAAATAAAGAAAGAAAAAAGAAAAAGAAAGAAATAGAGAAGAAAGAAAGAAAGAAAGAAAGAAAAAAGAAAGAAAGAAGAAAGAAAGAAAAGAAAGAAAGAAAGAAAAGAAAGAAATTAAGAAAGAAAGACAGAAATAAAGAAAGAAAGTAAAAAGAAAGAAAGAAAGAAAGAAACAAAAAAGAATGGAAGAAGAAAGAAAGAAAAAAAGAAAGAAGAAAGAAATAAAGAAAGAAAGAATAGAAAGAAAAATGACAAAGAAAGAAAGAAGAAAGAAAGAAAGAAGAAAGAAAGAAAAAGAAAGAAAAAAGAAAGAAAGAAATAAAAACAGAATGAAAGAAAGAAAGACAGAAAGAAATAAAAAAGAAAGAAAGAAAGACAGAAAGAACGAAAGAAAGGGAAAGAAAGAAAGAAAGAAGGAAATAAAGAAGAAAGAAAGAAAGAAAGAAAAAAGAAATAAAGAAAGAAAGGAAGAAAGAAAAAAGAAAAAGAAAGAAAATAAAAGACAGAAAGAAAGAAGATAGAAAGACAGAGAGAAAGAAAGAAAAAGAATAAAAAAAGAAAGAAAAAATACAGAAAGAAAGAAAGAAATAAAGAAAAAAGAAATAAAGAAAAAAGAAAGAAAGACAGAAAGAAAGAAAGAAAGAAAAAGAAAGAAGAAAGAAATAAAGAAAGAAAGAAAGAAAGGAAGAAAGAAAAAAGGAAGAAAGAAAGAAAGAATGAAAGAAAAAAGAAAGATAGAAAGACAGAAAGAAAGACAGAAAGAGAGAAAGAAAGGAAGAAAGAAAGAAAGAAAGAAAGAAAGAATAAAGAAAGAAAGAAGAAAGAACGAAAGAAAAAGAAAGAAAGAAATACAGATAGAAAGAAAGAAAGAAAAAAATGAAAAAGAAAGAAAGAAAGAAACAAAAAAGAAAGAAAGAAAGACATATAGAAAGAAATAAAGAATAAAAGAAAAAAGAAAGAAAGAAATAAAGAAAAATGAAAGAAAGAAAGAAAGACAGAAAGAAAGAAAGAAAGAAAAAAGAAAGAAAGAGTGAAAGAAAGAAAGAAAGACAGTAAGACAGAAAGAAAGAAAGGAAAAGAAAGAAAGAAAGAAAGAAGGAAAAAGAAAGAAAGAAAGAAAGAAAGAAAGACAGAAAGACAGAAAAAAATAAAGAAAGAAAGAAAAAGAAAGAAAGAAGAAAGAAAGACAGAAAGAAAGAAAGACAGTAAAAAGAAAGAAACAAAAAAGAAAGAAAGAAAGACAGAAAGAAAGAAAGACAGAAAGAAAGACAGAAAGAAAGAAAGAAAGAAGAAAAAGAAAGAAAAGAAAGAAAGAAAGAAAGACAGAAAGAAAGAAAAAAAAAGAAGAAAGAAAGAAAGAGAGAAAGAAAGAAAAAAAGAAGAAAATAGTAAGTAAGAAAGAAAAAAGAAAGAAAGAAAGAAAGGAAGAAAAAGAAAGAAAGAAAGAAAGGAAGAAAGAAAGGAAAAGAAAGAAAGAAAGAAAGAAAAAAGAAAGAAAGACCGAAAGAAAGAAAGAAAGAATGAAAAAAAGAAAGATAGAAGAAAGAAGAAAGAAAGAAAAAAGAAAGAAAGACAGAAACAAAGAAAGAAAGAAAAAGAAAGAAAAAGAAAGAAAGAAAGAAAGAAAGAAAGAAAGAAAGAAAGAAAGGAAAAGAACGAAAGATAGAAGAAAAAAGAAAGAAAGACAGAAAGACAGAAAGAAAGAAAGGGAAATAAAGCAAGAAAGAAAGAAAGAAAGAAAAAGAAAGAAGAAAGAAAGAAACAAAGAAAAAAGAAAGAAAGAAAGACAGAAAGAAAGACAGACAGAAAGAAAGAAAGGAAAAGAAAGAAAGAAAGAAAGAAAGAAAGAAGTATAGAAAGAAAGAAAGAAAAAAGAAAGAAAGGAAGAAAGAAATAAAGAAATAAAGAAAAAAGAAAGACGAAAGAAAGAAAGAAAGAAAGAAAGAAAGAAAGAAAAAAGAAAGAAGAAAGAAAAAAATACGGAATGAAAGAAAGAAAGAAAGAAAAGGAGAGAAAGAAAAAAGAAAGAAAGAAAGAAAAAAGAAAGAAGAAATAAAGAAAGAATAAAGAAGGAAAAAAGAAAGAAAGAAAGAAGAAAGAAAGAAAGCAAGCAAGAAATAAAGACAGAAAGAAAGACAGAAAGGAAAAAAGAAAGAAAGAAAGAAAAAAGAAAGAAATAAAGAAAGAAAAAAGAAAGAAATAAAGAAAAAGAAAGAAAGAAAGAAAGACAGAAAGAAATAAAGAAAAAGAAAGAAAGAAAAAAGAAAGAAAGAAAGAAAGAAAGAAAAAGAAAAAGAAAGAAAAAGAAAGAAAGAAAGAAAGACAGAAAGAAATAAAGAAAAAGAAAGAAAGAAAAAAGAAAGAAAGAAAGAAAGAAAGAAAGAAAGAAAGAAGAATAAAAGAAAGAAAGAAAGAAAGAAAAAAGAAAGAAAGAAAGACAGAAAGAAAGACAGAAAGAAAGACAGAAATAAAGAAAGGAGAAGAAAGAAAGAAAGAAAGAAGAAAGAAATACAGAAAGGTGAAAGAAAGAAAGAAAGAAAAAAAAATAAATAAATAAAGAAAGAAAGAAGAAAGAAAGAAATAAAAAGAAAGAAAGAAGGAAAGAGAGAAAAAAAGAAAGAAAGAAAGACAGAAGGAAAGAAAGAAGAAAGAAAGAAGAAAGAAGAAAGAAAGAAAGAAAAAGAAAGAAAGAAAGAAAGAAAAATGAAAGAAAGAAAGAAAGAAAGACAGAAAAAAAGAAAGAAAGAAAGAAAGAAAGAAAGAAAGAAAGAAAGAAAGAAAGAAAAAAGAATCAAAGAAAGAAAGGAAGAAATAAAGAAAGACAGAAGAAAGAAAGAAAGAAAGAAAGACAGAAAGAAAGAGAGAAAGAAAGAAAGAAAGAATGAAAGAAAGAAAGGAAGAAAGAAAGAAAGGAGAAAGAAAGACAGAAAGAAAGACAGAAAGAAAGACAGTAATAAAGAAAGAAAAAAAAAAAGAAAGAAAAGAAGGAAAGAAAGAAAGAAAGAAAGACAGAAAAAAGACAGAAAGAAAGAAAGAAAGAAAGAAAAACACAGAAAGAAAGAAAAAAGAAAGAAAGGAAGAAAAGAAAGAAATAAAGAAAATAAAGTAAAAAGAAAGACAGAAAGAAGAAAGAAAGACAGAAAGAAGAAAGAAAAATAAAGAAAGGAACAAGAAAGAAAGAAAGATAAAAGAAAGAAAGAAAGAAAGAAAAAAAAATAAAGAAAGAAAGAAAGAAAGTAAGAAGAAATAAAGCAAGAAAGAAAGAAGAAAGAAAGAAGAAAAGAAAGAAAAAGAAAGAAAGAAGAAAGAAAGAAAGCAAGAAAGCAAGAAATAAAGACAGAAAGAAAGACAGAAAGGAAGAAAGTAAGAAAGAAAGAAAGAAAAAAGAAAGAAATAAAGAAAGAAAAAAGAAAGAAATAAAGAAAGAAAAAGAAAGAAAGAAAGAAAGAAAGAAAGAAAGAAAGAAAGAAAGAAAGAAAAGAAAGAAAGAAAGAAAAAAGAAAAAACAAAGAAAGAAGAAAGAAAGAAAGAAGAAAGAAAGAAAAAAGAAAAACCAAATAAAGAAGAAAGAAAGAAAGAAAGAAGAAAGAAAGAAAGAAAAAGAAAGAAAGAAAGAAAAAGGAAAGAAAGAAAGAAAGAAAGAAAGAAAGAAAAAAGAAAGAAAAAAAAAGAAAGAAAGAAACAAAGAAAGACAGAAAGAAAAAAAGAAAGAAAGAAGAATGAAAGAAAGAAAGGGAAAAGAAAGAAAGAAAGACAGAAAGAAAGACAGAAAGAAAGAAAGAAAGAAGAAAAAGAAAGGAAAGAAAGAAAGAAGATAAAGAAAGAAAAGAAAGAAAGAAAGACAGAAAGAAAGAAAAAAAAAGAAGAAAGAAAGAAAGAGAGAAAGAAAGAAAAAAAGAAGAAAATAATAACTAAGAAAAAAAAAAGAAAGAAAGAAAGACAGAAAGAAAGACAGAAAGAAAGAAAGAAAGAAAAAGAAAGAAAGAAAGAAAGAAAGAAAGGAACAAAGAAAGGAAAAGAAAGAAAGAAAGAAAAAAGAAAGAAAGACCGAAAGAAAGAAAGAAAGAATGAAAAAAAGAAAGATAGAAGAAAGAAGAAAGAAAGAAAAAAGAAAGAAAGGCAGAAAGAAAGAAAGAAAGAAAAAGAAAGAAAGAAATAAAGAAAGAAAGAAAGAAGGAAAAAGAAAGAAGAAAGAAAGAAACAAAGAAAAAAGAAAGAAAGAAAGACAGAAAGAAAGACAGAAAGACAGAAAGAAAGAAAGGAAAAGAAAGAAAGAAAGAAAGAAAGAAAGAAAGAAAGAAGGAAAAAGAAAGAAGAAAGAAAGAAACAAAGAAAAAAGAAAGAAAGAAAGACAGAAAGAAAGACAGAAAGACAGAAAGGAAGAAAGGAAAAGAAAGAAAGAAAGAAAGAAAGAAAGAAGTATAGAAAGAAGGAAAGAAAGAAAAAAGAAAGAAAGGAAGAAAGAAATAAAGAAATAAAGAAAAAAGAAAGACGAAAGAAAGAAAGAAAGAAAGAAAGAAAGAAAGAAAAAAGAAAGATAGAAGAAAGAAAGAAGGAAAGAAAAAATGAAAAAAGGAAGAAAGAAGAAAGAAAGGAAGAAAGAAAGAAAGAAAAAAAAAAGAAAGAAAGGAAGAAAGAAAGAAAGAAAGAAAGAAAAAAGAAAGAAGAAAGACAGAAAAAAATACAGAATGAAAGAAAGAAAGAAAGAAAAAGAGAGAAAGACAGAAAAAAGAAAGAAAGAAAGAAAAAAGAAACAAAGAAGAAATAAAGAAAGAATAAAGAAAGAAAAAAGAAAGAAAGGAAGAAAAGAAAGAAATAAAGAAAATATAGAAAAAAGAAAGACAGAAAGAAAGAAGAAAGAAAGAAAGACAGAAAGAAAGAAAGAAACAAGAAAGAAAGAAAGATAAAAGAAAGAAAGAAAGAAACAAAAATAAATAAAGAAAGAAAGAAAGTAAGAAGAAAGAAAGAGAGAAAGCAAAAAGAAAGAAAGACAGAAAGAAAGAAAGAAAGAAAAAGAGAGAAAGAAACAAGAAAGAAAGAAAGATAAAAGAAAGGAAGAAAGAAAGGAACAAAAATAAAGAAAGAAAGAAAGAAAGTAAGAAGAAATAAAGGAAGAAAGAAAGTAGAAAGAAATAAAGAAAGAAAAAGAAAGAAAGAAAGAAAAAAGTAAGAAAGAAAGAAGAAAGAAAGAAAGAAGAAAGAAAGAAAGAAATCAAGAAATAAAGACAGAAAGAAAGACAGAAAGGAAGAAAGAAAGAAAGAAAGAAAAAAGAAAGAAATAAAGAAAGAAAAAGAAAGAAATAAAGAAAGAAAAAGAAAGAAAGAAAGAAAGAAAGAAAAGAAAGAAAGAAAGAAAAAAGAAAAAAGAAAGAAAGAAGAACGAAAGAAGAAAGAAAGAAAGAAAGAAAAAGAAAGAAGAAAGAAAGAAAGAAGAAAGAAAGAAAGAAAGAAAGACAGAAAGAAAGACAGAAAGAAAGACAGAAAGAAAGAAAGAAAGAAAGAAAGACAGAGAGAAAGAAAGAAAGAAAAAGAAAAAAAGAAAGAAAGGAGAAAGACAGATAGAAAGAAAGAAAATAGAAAGAAAGAAAATAGATAGAAAGAAAGAAAAAAGGAACAAAGAAAGAAAGAAAGACAGAAAGAAAGAAAGAAAGAAAGAGAAAGAAAGAAAGAAAGAAAGAAAGAAAGAAAGAAAGAAAGAAAGAAAGAAAGGAAAAAAGAAAGAAGAAAGAAAGAAAGAATCAAAGAAAGAAAGAAAGAAAAACGAAATAAAGAAAGAAAGGAAGAAAGAAAGAAAGAAAAAAGAAAGAAAGAAACAAAGAAAGAAATAAAGAAAGAAAGAAAGAAAAAAGAAAGAAAGAAAGAAAGAAAGAAAAAGAAAGAAAGAAGAAATAAAGAAATAAGAAACAAAGAAAAAAGAAAGAAAGGTAGAAAAGAAAGAAAGAAATAAAGAAAATAAAGAAAAAGATAGACGGAAAGAAAGAAGAAAGAAAGAAAGAAAAACAGAAAGGAAGAAAGAAGTAAAAAGAAAGAAAGAAACAAGAAAGAAAGAAAAAAGAAAGAAAGAAAGAGAGAAAGAGAGAAGAAAGAAAGAAAGAAAGAAAAAGAAAGAAAGACAGAGAGAAAGAAAGAAAGAAAAAGAAAGAAAGAAAGAAAGAAAGAAAGGAGAAAGAAAGACAGAAAGAAAGAAAATAGAAAGAAAGAAAGAAAAAAGGAAGAAAGAAAGAAAGCAAGAAAGAAAAATGAAAGAAAGAAAAAAGAAAGAAAGAATGAAAGACAGACAGAAAAAAAGTAAGAAAGAAGAAAGAAAGAAAGAAACAAAAATAAAGAAAGAAAGAAAGAAAGTAAGAAAAAAGAAAGAAGAAAGACAGAAAAAAGACAGAATGAAAGAAAGAAAGAAATAAAAAGACAGAAAGAAAGAAAAAATAAAGAAAGAAAGAAAAGAGAAAGAAAAAGAAAATAGAAAGAAAGAAGAAATAAAGAAAGAATAAAGAAAGAAAAAAGAAAGAAAGGAAGAAAAGAAAGAAATAAAGAAAATAAAGTAAAAAGAAAGAAAGAAAGAAGAAAGAAAGACAGAAAGAAAGAAAGAAAAACAAAGAAAGAAACAAGAAAGAAAGAAAGATAAAAGAAAGAAAGAAACACAGAAAGAAAGAAAGAAAAAAGAAAGAAAGAAAGAAAGAAAGAAAGAAAAAGAAAGAAAGAAGAAAAAAGAAAGAATAAAGAAAGAAAAAAGGTAGAAAAGAAAGAAAGAAAGAAAGAAAATAAAGAAAAAAATAGACGGAAAGAAAGAAGAAAGAAAGAAAGAAAGACAGAAAGGAAGAAAGAAGTAAAAAGAAAGAAAGAAACAAGTAAGAAAGAAAGAAAGAAATAAAGAAAAAAGAATGAAGAAAGAAAGAAAGAAAGAGAAAGAAAGAAAGAAAAAGAAAGAAGAAAGAAAGAAAGAAAGAAAAAAGAAAGAAAGAAAGACAGAAAGAAAGACAGAAAGACAGAGAAAGAAAGGAAAAGAAAGAAAGAAAGAAAGAAAGAAAGAAAGAAAGAAAGAAAGAAAGAAGTATAGAAAGAAAGAAAGAAAGAAAAAAGAAAGAAAGGAAGAAAGAAATAAAGAAATAAAGAAAATGAAAAAAGAAAGACGAAAGAAAGAAAGAAAGAAAGAAAGAAAGAAAGAAAGAAAGAAGAAAGAAACATAGAAGAAAGAAAGAAGGAAAGAAAAAATGAAAAAATAAAGAAAGAAGAAAGAAAGGAAGAAAGAAATAAAGAAAGGAAGAAAGAAAGAAAGAAATAAAGAAAAAAGAAAGAAGACAGAAAAAAGACAGAATGAAAGAAAGAAAGAAAGAAAAAGAGAGAAAGAAAGAAACAAGAAAGAAAGAAAGAAAAAAGAAACAAAGAAGATATAAAGAAAGAATAAAGAAAGAAAAAAGAAAGAAAGGAAGAAAAGAAAGAAA
>JAVLUU010000783.1:122500-123623 GCA_032206185.1 Columba guinea
AAAGAAAGAAAGATAAAAGAAAGAAAGAAAGAAAGAAAAAAAAATAAAGAAAGAAAGAAAGAAAGTAAGAAGAAAGAAAGAGAGAAAGAAAAAAGAAAGAAAGACAGAAAGAAAGAAAGAAAGAAAAAGAAAGAAAGAAACAAGAAAGAAAGAAAGATAAAAGAAAGGAAGAAAGAAAGGAACAAAAAGAAAGAAAGAAAGAAAGTAAGAAGAAATAAAGGAAGAAAGAAAGAAGAAAGAAAGAAATAAAGAAAGAAAAAGAAAAAAAACAAAGAAAGAAAAAAGTAAGAAAGAAAGAAGAAAGAAAGAAAGAAGAAAGAAAGAAAGAAAGCAAGAAATAAAGACAGAAAGAAAGAGAGAAAGGAAGAAAGAAAGAAAGAAGGAAAAAAGAAAGAAATAAAGAAGAAAGAAAGAAAGAGGAAAGAAAGAAAGAAAAAGAAAGAAAGAAAGAAGAAAGAAAGAAAGAAAGAAAAATGAAAGAAAGAAAGACAGAAAGAAAGACAGAAAGAAAGACAGAAAGAATAAAAAAAGAAAAAGAAAGAAAAGAAAGAAAGAAAGACAGAAAGAAAAAAAAAGAAGAAAGAAAGAAAGACAGAGAAAGAAAGAAAGAAAAAGAAAGAAAGAAGAAATAAAGAAAGAATAAAGAAAGAAAAAAGAAAGAAAGGTAGAAAAGAAAGAAAGAAATTAAGAAAATAAAGAAAAAGATAGACGGAAAGAAAGATGAAAGAAAGAAAGAAAGACAGAAAGGAAGAAAGAAGTAAAAAGAGAGAAATAAACAAGAAAGAAAGAAAAAAGAGAGAAAGAAAGAGAGAAAGAAAGAAGAAAGACAGAAAGAGAAAGAAAGAAAGAAAGAAAGAAAGAAAGAAAGAAAAAAGAAAGAAAGAAAGACAGAAGGAAAGAAAGAAAAATGAAAGAAAGAAAGACAGAAAGAAAGAAAGAAAAAAGAAAAAGAAGGAAAAGAAAGAAAGACAGAAAGAAAGAAAAAAAAAAGAAGAAAGAAAGAAAGAAAGACAGAGAGAAAGAAAGAAAGGAGAAAGAAAGACAGAAAGAAAGAAAATAGAAAGAAAGAAAGAAAAAAGGAAGAAAGAAAGAAAGAAAGCAAGAAAGAAAAAAAAGAAAGAAA
>JAVLUU010000784.1:137500-140000 GCA_032206185.1 Columba guinea
TTTCTTTCTTTCTTTCTTTCTTTCCACGTTCTTTCTTTCTTTCTTTCTTCTTTATTTTTTTCTTTCTTTCTTTCTTTCTTTCTTTCTTTCTTTCTTTCTTTCTTTTTTCTTTCTTTCTTATCTACGTTCTTTCTTTCTTTCTTTTCTACGTTCTTTCTTTCTTTCTTTCTTTTTCTTTCTTTCTTTCTTTCTTTCTTTCTTTTTAATTTCTTCTTTCTTTCTTTCTTTCTTTCTTTCTTCTTTCTATCTTTCTTTCTTTCTTTCTTTCTTTCCTACGTTCTTTCTTTCTTTCTTTCTTTCTTCTTTCTATCTTTCTTTCTTTCTTTCATTTCTGTTTCTTTCTTTCTTTCTTTCTTTCTTTTTTCTTTCTTTCTTTCTTTCTAATTTCTTTCTTTCTTTCTTTCTTTCCTACGTTCTTTCTTTCTTTTTTCTTTCTTTCTTTCTTTCTTTTTCCGTTTGCTTTCTTTCTTTCTTTCTTTTTAATTTCTTTCTTTCTTTCTTTCCTACGTTCTTTCTTTCTTCTTTTTTCTTTCTTTCCTTTTAATTTCTTTCTTTCTTTTTTTCTTTCTTTCTTTTTAATTTCTTTCTTTCTTTCTTTCCTACATTCTTTCTTTCTTTCTTTTTTCTTTCTTTCTTTGTTCTTTCTTTCTTTCTTTCTTTCTTTTTTCTTTCTTTCTTTCTTTCTTTTTTCTTTCTTTCTTCCTTTCTTTATTTTAATTTCTTTCTTTCTTTTTTCTTTCTTTCTTTCTTTTTTCCTTCTTTCTTTCTTTCTTTCTTTCTTTCTTTCTTTTTTCATTCTTTCTTTCTTTCTTTCCTACGTTCTTTCTTTCTTTCTTTTTTCTTTCTTTCTTTCTTTCTTTCCTACGTTCCTTCTTTCATTCTTTTTTCTTTCTTTCTTTCTTTCTTTATTTTTTCTTTCTTTCTTTCTTTCTTTCTTTCTTTCTTTCTTTCTTTCTTTCTTTCTTTCTTTTTTCTTTCTTTCTTTCTTTCCTTCTTTCTTTCTTTCTTTTCTTTTTCTTTCTTTCTTTCTTTCTTTCTTTCTTTTTAATTTCTTTCTTACTTTCTTTCTTTCTTTCCTACGTTCTTACGTTCTTTCTTTTTTCTTTCTTTCTTTCTTTCTTTTTAATTTCTTTCTTTCTTTTTTCTTTCTTTCTTTCTTTCTTTTTTGTTTCTTTCTTTCTTTCTTTCTTTCTTTTTTCTTTCTATCTTTCTTTCTTTCTTTCTTTCTTTCTTTCTTTTTTCTTTCTTTCTTTCTTTCTTTTAGTTTCTTTTTTCTTTCTTTCTTTCTTTCTTTCTTTCTTTCTTTCTTTCTTTCTTTTTTCTTTCTTTCTTTCTTTCTTTTTAATTTCTTTCTTTCTTCTTTCTTTCTTTCTTTCTTTCTTTCCTACGTTCTTTCTTTCTTTTTTCTTTCTTTCTTTATTTCTTTCTTTCCTACGTTCTTTCTTTCATTCTTTTTTCTTTCTTTCTTTATTTCTTTCTTTCTTTTTTTTCTTTCTTTCTTTCTTTCTTTTTTCTTTCTTTCCTACGTTCTTTCTTTCTTTCTTTCTTTCTTTTTCCTCTTTTTCTTTCTTTCCTTCTTTCTTTCTTTCCTTTTTCTTTCTTTCTTTCTTTCTTTCTTTCTTTCTTTTTTCTTTCCTTCTTTCTTTCTTTTTTCTTTCTTTCTTTCTTTCTTTCTTTTTTCTTTCTTTCTTTCTTTTTAATTTCTTTCTTTTTTCTTTTTTCTTTCGTTCTTTCTTTCTTTTTTCTTTCTTTCTTTCTTTCTTTCTTACTTTTTTCTTTCTTTCTTTCTTTCCTACGTTCTTTCTTTCTTTCTTTCTTCTTCTTTCTTTCTTTCTTTCTATTTAATTTCTTTCTTTCTTTCTTTCTTTCTTTTTAATTTCTTTCTTTCCTACGTTCTTTCTTTCTTTCTTTCTTTCTTTTTTCTTTCTTTCTTTCTTTCTTTTTAATTTCTTTCTTTCTTTCTTTCTTTTTAATTTCTTTCTTTCTTTCTTTCTTTCTTTCTTTCTTTCTATCTTTCTTTCTTTCTTTCTTTCTTTCTTTCCTACGTTCTTTCTTTCTTTCTTTCTTCTTTCTATCTTTCTTTCTTTCTTTCATTTCTGTTTCTTTCTTTCTTTCTTTCTTTCTTTTTTCTTTCTTTCTTTCTTTCTAATTTCTTTCTTTCTTTCTTTCTTTCCTACGTTCTTTCTTTCTTTTTTCTTTCTTTCTTTCTTTCTTTCTTTTTCCGTTTTCTTTCTTTCTTTCTTTCTTTCTTTTTAATTTCTTTCTTTCTTTCTTTCCTACGTTCTTTCTTTCTTCTTTTTTCTTTCTTTCTTTTTAATTTCTTTCTTTCTTTATTTCTTTCTTTCTTTTTAATTTCTTTCTTTCTTTCTTTCCTACATTCTTTCTTTCTTTCTTTTTTCTTTCTTTCTTTGTTCTTTCTTTCTTTCTTTCTTTCTTTTTTCTTTCTTTCTTTCTTTCTTTTTTCTTTCTTTCTTCCTTTCTTTATTTTAATTTCTTTCTT
>JAVLUU010000784.1:157500-160289 GCA_032206185.1 Columba guinea
TTCTTTTTTTCGTTCTTTCTTTCTTTCTTTCTTTCTTTTTTCTTTCTTTCTTTCCTACGTTCTTTCTTTCTTTCTTCCTTCTTCTTTTCTTCTTTCTTTCTTTTTAATTTCTTTCTTTCTTTCTTTCTTTTTAATTTCTTTCTTTCCTATGTTCTTTCTTTCTTTCTTTCTTTTTTCTTTCTTTCTTTCTTTCTTTTTTCTTTCTTTCTTTCTTTCTTTTTAATTTCTTTCTTTCTTTTTTCTTTCTTTCTTTCTTTCTTTTTAATTTCTTTCTTTCTTTCTTTCTTTCTTTCTTTCCTACGTTCTTTCTTTCTTTCTTTCTTCTTTCTTTCTTTCTTTCTTTCTTTATTTCTTTCTTTTGTTTCTTTCTTTCTTTCTTTCTTTCTTTCTTTCTTTTTTCTTTCTTTCTTTCTTTCTTTTAATTTCTTTCTTTCTTTCTTTCTTTCTTTCCTACGTTCTTTCCTTTCTTTTTTCTATCTTTCTTTCTTTCTTTCTTTCTTTTTTCTTTCTTTCTTTCTTTCTTTTTTCTTTCTTTCTTTTTTCTTTCTTTATTTCTTTCCTTCTTTCTTTCTTTCTTTCTTTCTTTCCTTTTTCTTTCTTTCTTTCTTTCTATCTTTTTAATTTCTTTCTTTCTTTTTTCTTTCTTTCTTCTTTCTTTTTAATTTCTTTCTTTCTTTCTTTCTTTCTTTCTTTATTTCTTTCTTTCTATCTTTTTTTCTTTCTTTATTTCTTTCCTATGTTCTTTCTTTCTTTCTTTCTTCTTTCTTTCTTCTTTCTTTCTTTCTTTCTTTTGTTTCTTTCTTTCTTTCTTTCTTTCTTTCTTTCTTTTTTCTTTCTTTCTTTCTTTTTAATTACTTTCTTTCTTTCTTTCTTTCTTTCTTTTTAATTTCTTTCTTTCTTTCTTTCTTTCCTACGTTCTTTCTTTCTTTCTTTTTTATTTCTTTCTTTCTTTCTTTTTCATCCTTTCTTTCTTTCTTTTTTCTTTCTTTCTTTCTTTTTAATTTCTTTCTTTCTTCTTTCTTTCTTTCTTTTTAATTTCTTTCTTTCTTTTTTCTTTCTTTCTTTCTTTCTTTCTTTCTTTCTTTCTTTCTTTCTTTCTTTCTATCTTTTTTCTTTCTTTCTTTCTTTCCTACGTTCTTTCTTTCTTTCCTACGTTCTTTCTTTCTTTTTTCTTTCTTTCTTTCTTTCTTTCTTTCTTTCTTTCTTTCTTTCTTTCTTTTTTCTTTCTTTCTTTCTTTCTTTATTTCTTTCTTTCTTTTTTCTTTCTTTCTTTCTTTCTTTCTTTCTTTCTTTTTAATTTCTTTCTTTCTTTCTTTCTTTCTTTTTAATTTCTTTCTTTCTTTCTTTCTTTTTTCTTTCTTTCTTTCTTTCTTTCTTTCTTTCTTTCTTTCTTTCTTTTTAATTTCCTTCTTTCTTTCTTTCTTTTTTCTTTCTTTCTTTCTTTCTTTCTTTCTTTTTAATTTCTTTCTTTCTTTCTTTTTTTCTTTCCTACGTTCTTTCTTTCTTTATTTTTTCTTTCTTTCTTTCTTTCTTTCTTTCCCACGTTCTTTCTTTCTTTCTTTCTTCTTTCTTTTTTTCGTTCTTTCTTTCTTTCTTTCTTTCTTTTTTCTTTCTTTCTTTCCTACGTTCTTTCTTTCTTTCTTCCTTCTTCTTTCTTTCTTTCTTTCTTTTTAATTTCTTTCTTTCTTTCTTTCTTTTTAATTTCTTTCTTTCCTATGTTCTTTCTTTCTTTCTTTCTTTTTTCTTTCTTTCTTTCTTTCTTTTTTCTTTCTTTCTTTCTTTCTTTTTAATTTCTTTCTTTCTTTTTTCTTTCTTTCTTTCTTTCTTTTTAATTTCTTTCTTTCTTTCTTTCTTTCTTTCTTTCCTACGTTCTTTCTTTCTTTCTTTCTTCTTTCTTTCTTTCTTTCTTTATTTCTTTCTTTTGTTTCTTTCTTTCTTTCTTTCTTTCTTTCTTTCTTTCTTTTTTCTTTCTTTCTTTCTTTCTTTTAATTTCTTTCTTTCTTTCTTTCTTTCTTTCCTACGTTCTTTCTTTCTTTTTTCTATCTTTCTTTCTTTCTTTCTTTCTTTTTTCTTTCTTTCTTTCTTTCTTTTTTCTTTCTTTCTTTTTTCTTTCTTTATTTCTTTCCTTCTTTCTTTCTTTCTTTCTTTCTTTCCTTTTTCTTTCTTTCTTTCTTTCTTTCTTTTTAATTTCTTTCTTTCTTTTTTCTTTCTTTCTTTCTTTCTTTTTAATTTCTTTCTTTCTTTCTTTCTTTCTTTCTTTATTTCTTTCTTTCTATCTTTTTTTCTTTCTTTATTTCTTTCCTATGTTCTTTCTTTCTTTCTTTCTTCTTTCTTTCTTTCTTTCTTTCTTTCTTTCTTTTGTTTCTTTCTTTCTTTCTTTCTTTCTTTCTTTCTTTTTTCTTTCTTTCTTTCTTTTTAATTACTTTCTTTCTTTCTTTCTTTCTTTCTTTTTAATTTCTTTCTTTCTTTCTTTCTTTCCTACGTTCTTTCTTTCTTTCTTTTTTCTTTCTTTCTTTCTTTTTTCATCCTTTCTTTCTTTCTTTTTTCTTTCTTTCTTTCTTTTTAATTTCTTTCTTTCTTCTTTCTTTCTTTCTTTTTAATTTCTTTCTTTCTTTTTTCTTTCTTTCTTTCTTTCTTTCTTTCTTTCTTTCTTTCTTTCTATCTTTTTTCTTTCTTTCTTTCTTTCTTTCTTTCTTTCTTTTTAATTTCTTTCTTTCTTTCTTTCTTTCTTTTTTCTTTCTTTCTTTCTTTCTTTCTTTTCTTTCTTTCTTTTTAATTTCTTTCTTTCT
>JAVLUU010000785.1:0-10000 GCA_032206185.1 Columba guinea
AGAAAGAAAAAAGAAAGAAAAAGAAAGAACGTAGGAAAGAAAGAAAGAAAGAAAGAAAGTAGAAAGAAAGAAAAATAGAAAGAAAGAAAGAAAGAAAGAAAGAAAGAAAGAAAGAAAGAAAGAAAGAAAGAAAGAAAGAAAAAAGGAAGAAGGAAAGAAAAGAAAGAATGTAGGAAAGAAGAAAGAAAGAAAGAAATTAAAAAGAAAGAAAGAAAGAAAAAAGAAAGAAAGAAAGAAAGAAAAAAGGAAGAAGGAAAGAACTTAGGAAAGAAAGAAAGAAGAAAGAAAGAAAATAGAAAGAAAGAAAGAACGTAGGAAAGAAAGAAAGAAAGAAAGAAAGAAAAAAAGAAAGAAAGAAAGAAAGAGGAAAGAAAGAAAGAAAGAAAAAAGAAAGAAAGCAAAGAACGTAGGAGAGAAAGAAAGAAAGAAAGAAAAAAGAAAGAAAGAAAGAAAGAAAGAAAAAAAGAAAGAAAGAAAGAAAGAAAGAAAGAAAGAAAGAAAGAAAGAAAGAAATGAAAGAAGAAAGAAAGAAAGAAAGAAAGAAAGAAAGAAAGAAAGAAAGAAAGAAAGAAAAAAAGAAAGATAGAAAGAAAAAAATAACGTAGGAAAGAAAGAAAGAAGAAAGAAAGAAAAAAGAAAGAAAGAAAGAACGTAGGAAAGAAAGAAAGAAAGAAAGAAAGAAATTAAAAAGCAAGAAAGAAAGAAAAAAGAAAGAAAGAATAAAAGAAAGAAGGAAAGAAAAAGAAAGAAAGAAAGTACGTAGGAAAGAAAGAAAGAAAGTAAGAAAGAAAGAGAGATAGAAAGAAAGAAAGAAAGAAAGAAAGAAAGAAAGAAATTAAAAAGAAAGTAAGAAAGAAAGAAAGTAAGAAAAGAAAAAAAAAAAAGAAAGAAAGAAAGAAAAAAGAAAGAAATAAAGAAAGAAAAAAGAAAGAAAGAAAGAAAGAAAGAACGTAGGAAAGAAAGAAAGAAATAAAAAAGAAAGAAAATAAAAAGAAAGAAAGAAGAAGAAAGAAAGAAAGAAATTAAAAAGAAAGAAAGAAAGATAGAAAAAGAAAGAAAGAGAGAAAGGAAAAAGAAAGAAAAAATAAATAAAGAAAGAAAGAAAATAGGAAGAAAGAAAGAACATATGAAAGAAAGAAAGAAGGAAACAAAGATAGAAAGAAAGAAAGAAAGAAAGAAATCAAAAAGAAAGAAAGAAATTAATAAGAAAGAAAGAAAGAAAGAAAGAAAGAAAGAAAAAAGAAAGAAAGAAAGAAACAAGAAAGAAGAAAGAAAGAAAAAAGAAAGAAAGAAAGAAAAGAACGTAGGAAAAGAAAGAAAGTAAGAAAGAACGTAGGAAAGAAAGAAAGAAAGTAAGAAAGAAAGAAATTAAAAAGTAAGAAAGAAGAAAAAAGAAAGAAAGAAAGAAAGAAAGAAAAAAGAAAGAAAGAAAGAAAGAAGAAAGAAAGAAATAAAGAAAGAAAGAAAGAAATTAAAAAGAAAGAAAAGAAATTAAAAAGAAAGAAAGAAAGAAAGAAAAAAGAAAGAAAGAAAGAAAAAAGAAAGAAAGAAAAAAGAAAGAAAGCAAGAACGTAGGAAAGAAAGAAAGAAAGAAATTAAAAAGAAAGAAAGAAATTAAAAAGTAAGAAAGAAAGAAAGAAAAAAGAAAGAAAGAAAGGAGAGAAAAAGAAAGAAAGAAAGAAAAAAAGAAAGAATGAAAGAAAGAAAGAAAAAAGAAAGAAATAAAGAAAGAAAAAAGAAAGAAAGAAAGAAGAAAGAAAGAAAGAAAGTAAGAAAGAAAGAAAAAAGAAAGAAAGAAAGAAAAGTAAGAAAGAAAGAAAAAAAGAAAGAAAGAAAGAGAGAAAGAAAGAAAAAAAGAAAGAAAGCATGAACGTAGGAAAGAAAGAAAGAAAGAAAGAAAAAAGAAAGAAAGAAAGAAAAAAGAAAGAAAGAAAGAAAGAAAAAAGAAAGAAAGAAAGAAAGAACGTAGGAAAGAAAGAAAGGACAGAAAGAAAGAAAGAAAAAAGAAAGAAAGAAAGAAAGAAAAAAGAAAGAAAGAAAGAAAGAGAGAAGAAAGAAAAAAGAAAGAAAGCATGAACGTAGGAAAGAAAGAAAGAAAGAAAGAAAGAGAGAAAAAGAAAGAAAGAAAGAAAGAAAGAAAGAGAGAAAAAGAAAGAAAGAAAGAAAAAAGAAAGAAAGAAAGAAAGAAAGAAAAAATAAAGAAAGAAAGAAAGAAAAAAAGAAAGAAAATAAAAAGAAAGAAAGAAAAAAGAAAGAAAGAAATTAAAAAGAAAGATAGAAAAAAGAAAGAAAAAATAAAGAAAGAAAGAAAGAAAAAAGAAAGAAAGAAAGAACGTAGGAAAGAAAGAAAGAAAGAAAGAAACAAAGATAGAAAGAAAGAAAGAAAGAAAAAGAAAGAAAGAAAGAAATTAGAAAGAAAGAAAGAAAGATAGAAAAAAGAAAGAAAGAAAGAAAGAAAAAAGAAAGAAAATAAAAAGAAAGAAAGAAAAAGAAAGAAAGAAAGAAATTAAAAGAAAGAAAGAAAGATAGAAAAAAGAAAGAGAGAAAGAAAAAAGAAAGAAAAAATAAAGAAAGAAAGAAAGAAAATAGGAAGAAAGAAAGAACATATGAAAGAAAGAAAGAAAGAAGGAAACAAAGATAGAAAGAAAGAAAGAAAGAAAGAAATCAAAAAGAAAGAAAGAAATTAATAAGAAAGAAAGAAAGAAAGAAAGAAAGAAAGAAAAAAGAAAGAAAGAAACAAGAAAGAAAGAAAGAAAGAAAAAAGAAAGAAAGAAAGAAAAGAACGTAGGAAAGAAAGAAAGAAAGTAAGAAAGAACGTAGGAAAGAAAGAAAGAAAGTAAGAAAGAAAGAAATTAAAAAGTAAGAAAGAAGAAAAAAGAAAGAAAGAAAGAAAGAAAGGAAAAAAGAAAGAAAGAAAGAAAAAAGAAAGAAAGAAAGAACGTAGGAAAGAAAGAAAGAAAGAAGGAAGAAAGAAAGAAAAAAAGAAAGAAAGAAAGAACTTAGGTAAGAAAGAAAGAAAGAAAGAAAGAAATTAAAAAGAAAGAAAGAAATTAAAAAGAAAGAAAGAAAGAAAAAAGAAAGAAAGAAAGAAAGAAAGAAAGAAAAAAGAAAGAAAGAAAGAAAAAAGAAAGAAAGAAAGAAAGAACGTAGGAAAGAAAGAAAGAAAGAAAGAAAGAAAGAAAGAAGAAAGAAAGAAAAAATAGAAAGAAAGAAAGAAAGAAAGAAAGAAAGAAAGAAAGAAAGAAAGAAAAAAGGAAGAAGGAAAGAAAGAAAGAATGTAGGAAAGAAAGAAAGAAAGAAAGAAATTAAAAAGAAAGAAAGAAAGAAAAAAGAAAGAAAGAAAGAAAAAAGGAAGAAAGGAAAGAACTTAGGAAAGAAAGAAAGAAGAAAGAAAGAAAATAGAAAGAAAGAAAGAACGTAGGAAAGAAAGAAAGAAAGAAAGAAAGAAAGAAAAAAGAAAGAAAGAAAGAAAGAAGAAAGAAAGAAAGAAAGAAAAAAGAAAGAAAGCAAGAACGTAGGAGAGAAAGAAATAAAGAAAGAAAAAAGAAAGAAAGAAAGAAAGAAAGAAAAAAAGAAAGAAAGAAAGAAAGAAAGAAAGAAAGAAAGAAAGAAAGAAAGAAAGAAAAAAAAGAAAGATAGAAAGAAAAAAATAACGTAGGAAAGAAAGAAAGAAAGTAAGAAAGAAAGAGAGATAGAAAGAAAGAAAGAAAGAAAGAAAGAAATTAAAAAGAAAGTAAGAAAGAAAGAAAGTAAGAAAGAAAAAAAAAAGAAAGAAAGAAAGAAAAAAGAAAGAAATAAAGAAAGAAAAAAGAAAGAAAGAAAGAAAGAAAAGAACGTAGGAAAGAAAGAAAGAAAGAAAAAAGAAAGAAAATAAAAAGAAAGAAAGAAAAAGAAAGAAAGAAAGAAATTAAAAAGAAAGAAAGAAAGATAGAAAAAAAGAAAGAGAGAAAGAAAAAAAGAAAGAAAAAATAAAGAAAGAAAGAAAGAAAATAAGGAAGAAAGAAAGAACATATGAAAGAAAGAAAGAAAGAAGGAAACAAAGATAGAAAGAAAGAAAGAAAGAAAGAAATCAAAAAGAAAGAAAGAAATTAATAAGAAAGAAAGAAAGAAAGAAAGAAAGAAAGAAAAAAAGAAAGAAAGAAACAAGAAAGAAAGAAAGAAAGAAAGAAAAAAAGAAAGAAAGAAAGAAAAGAACGTAGGAAAGAAAGAAAGAAAGTAAGAAAGAACGTAGGAAAGAAAGAAAGAAAGTAAGAAAGAAAGAAATTAAAAAGTAAGAAAGAAGAAAAAAGAAAGAAAGAAAGAAAGAAAGAAAAAAGAAAGAAAGAAAGAAAAAAAGAAAGAAAGAAAGAAAAAAAGAAAGAAAGAAAAAAGAAAGAAAGCAAGAACGTGGGAAAGAAAGAAAGAAAGAAATTAAAAAGAAAGAAAGAAATTAAAAAGTAAGAAAGAAAGAAAGAAAGAAAAAAGAAAGAAAGAAAAGAATGAAAGAAAAAAGAAAGAAAGAAAGAAAAGAACGTAGGAAAGAAAGAAAGAAAGAAAGAAAGAAAGAAAGAAAGAAAGAAAAGAAAGAAGAAAGAAAGAAAAAAGAAAGAAAGAACGTAGGAAAGAAAGAAAGAAAGAAAGAAATTAAAAAGAAAAGAAAGAAAGAAAAAAGAAGAAAGAAAGAAAGAAAGTAAGAAAGAAAGAAAAAAGAAAGAAAGAAAGAAAGAAAGAGAGAAAGAAAGAAAAAAGAAAGAAAGAAAAAAAGAAAGAAACAAAGAAAGAAAGTAAGAAAGAAAGTAAGAAAGAAAGGAGAAAGAAAGAAAGAAAGAAAGCATGAACGTAGGGAAAGAAAGAAAGAAAGAAAGAGAGAAAAATAAAGAAAGAAAGAAAAAATAAGAAAGAAAGAAAGAAAGAAAAAGGAAACAAAGAAAGAAAGAAAAAAGAGAGAAAGAAATAAAAAAGAAAGAAAGAAAGAAAGAAAAAAAGAAAGAAAGAAAGAAAGAAAGTAAGAAAGAAAGAAAAAAGAAAGAAAGAAGAAAGAAAGAGAGAAAGAAAGAAAAAAGAAAGAAAGCATGAACGTAGGAAAGAAAGAAAGAAAGAAAGAAAAAAGGAAGAAAGAAAGAACGTATGAAAGAAAGAAAGAAGAAAGAAAGAAAAAAGAAAGAAAGAAAGAACGTAGGAAAGAAAGAAAGAAAGAAAGAAAAAAGAAAGAAAGAAAAAAGAAAGAACGAAAGAAATTAAAAAGAAGGAAAGAAAGAAAAAAGAAAGATAGAAAAAAGAAAGAAAGAAATTAAAAAGAAAGAAAGAAAGAAAGAAAAAGAAAGAAAGAAAGAAAAAAGAAAGAAAGAAAAAGAAAGAAAGAAAGAAAAAAGAAGAAAGAAAGAAAGAAAGTAAGAAAGAAAGAAAAAAGAAAGAAAGAAAGGAAAGAGAGAAAGAAAGAAAAAAGAAAGAAAGCATGAACGTAGGAAAGAGAAGAAAGAAAGAAGAAGAAGAAAGAAAGAAAGAAAGTAAGAAAGAAAGAAAAAAGAAAGAAAGAAAGAAAGTAAGAAAGAAAGGAAAAAGAAAGAAAGAAAGAAAGAGAGAAAGAAAGAAAAAAGAAAGAAAGCATGAACGTAGGAAAGATAGAAAAAAGAAAGAAAGAAAGAAAGAAAAAAGAAAGAAAAAATAAAGAAAGAAAGAAAGAAAAAAGAAAGAAAAAAGAAAGAAAGAAAGAACGTAGGAAAGAAAGAAAGAAAGAAGGAAGAAAGAAAGAAAAAAGAAAGAAAGAAAGAACTTAGGTAAGAAAGAAAGAAAGAAAGAAAGAAATTAAAAAGAAAGAAAGAAATTAAAAAGAAAGAAAGAAAGAAAAAAGAAAGAAAGAAAGAAAGAAAGAAGAAAGAAAGAACGTAGGAAAGAAAGAAAGAAGAAGAAAGAAAGGAACGTAGGAAAGAAAGAAAGAAAGAAAGAAAGAAAGAAAGAAGAAAGAAAGAAAAATAGAAAGAAAGAAAGAAAGAAAGAAAGAAAGAAAGAAAGAAAGAAAGAAAGAAAGAAAAAAGGAAGAAGGAAAGAAAGAAAGAATGTAGGAAAAGAAAGAAAGAAAGAAAGAAAGAAAGAAATTAAAAAGAAAGAAGAAAGAAAAAAGAAAGAAAGAAAGAAAAAAAGGAAGAAGGAAAGAACTTAGGAAAGAAAGAAAGAAGAAAGAAAGAAAATAGAAAGAAAGAAAGAACGTAGGAAAGAAAGAAAGAAAGAAAGAAAGAAAGAAAGAAAGAAAAAAGAAAGAAAGAAAGAAAGAAGAAAGAAAGAAAGAAAGAAAAAAGAAAGAAAGCAAGAACGTAGGAGAGAAAGAAATAAAGAAAGAAAAAAGAAAGAAAGAAAGAAAGAAAGAAAAAAGAAAGAAAGAAAGAAAGAAAGAGAGAAAGAAAGAAAGAAAGAAAGAAAGAAAAAAGAAAGATAGAAAGAAAAAATAACGTAGGAAAGAAAGAAAGAAAGTAAGAAAGAAAGAGAGATAGAAAGAAAGAAAGAAAGAAAGAAAGAAATTAAAAAGAAAGTAAGAAAGAAAGAAAGTAAGAAAGAAAAAAAAAAAGAAAGAAAGAAAGAAAAAGAAAGAAATAAAGAAAGAAAAAAGAAAGAAAGAAAGAAAGAAAGAACGTAGAAAAGAAAGAAAGAAAGAAAAAGAAAGAAAATAAAAAGAAAGAAAGAAAAAGAAAGAAAGAAAGAATTAAAAGAAAGAAAGAAAGATAGAAAAAAGAAAGAGAGAAAGAAAAAAGAAAGAAAAAATAAAGAAAGAAAGAAAGAAAATAGGAAGAAAGAAAGAACATATGAAAGAAAGAAAGAAAGAAGGAAACAAAGATAGAAAGAAAGAAAGAAAGAAAGAAATCAAAAAGAAAGAAAGAAATTAATAAGAAGAAAGAAAGAAAGAAAGAAAGAAAGAAAAAAGAAAGAAAGAAACAAGAAAGAAAGAAAGAAAGAAAAAAGAAAGAAAGAAAGAAAAGAACGTAGGAAAGAAAGAAAGAAAGTAAGAAAGAACGTAGGAAAGAAAGAAAGAAAGTAAGAAAGAAAGAAATAAAAAGTAAGAAAGAAGAAAAAAGAAAGAAAGAAAGAAAGAAAGAAAAAAGAAAGAAAGAAAGAAAAAAGAAAGAAAGAAAGAAAAAAGAAAGAAAGAAAAAAGAAAGAAAGCAAGAACGTGGGAAAGAAAGAAAGAAAGAAATTAAAAAGAAAGAAAGAAATTAAAAAGTAAGAAAGAAAGAAAGAAGAAAAAAGAAAGAAAGAAAGAAAGAAAGAAAGAAAGAAAGAAGAAAGAAAGAAAAAAGAAAGAAAGAACGTAGGAAAGAAAGAAAGAAAGAAAGAAATTAAAAAGAAAGAAAGAAAGAAAAAAGAAAGAAAGAAAGAAAGAAAGTAAGAAAGAAAGAAAAAAGAAAGAAAGAAAGAAAGAAAGAGAGAAAGAAAGAAAAAAGAAAGAAAGAAACAAAGAAAGAAACAAAGAATGAAAGTAAGAAAGAAAGTAAGAAAGAAAGAGAGAAAGAAAGAAAGAAAGAAAGCATGAACGTAGGAAAGAAGAAAGAAAGAAAGAGAGAAAAATAAAGAAAGAAAGAAAAAATAAAGAAAGAAAGAAAGAAAGAAAAAGGAAACAAAGAAAGAAAGAAAAAAGAGAGAAAGAAATAAAAAAGAAAGAAAGAAAGAAAGAAAAAAGAAAGAAAGAAAGAAAGAAAGTAAGAAAGAAAGAAAAAAGAAAGAAAGAAAGAAAGAAAGAGAGAAAGAAAGAAAAAAGAAAGAAAGCATGAACGTAGGAAAGAAAGAAAGAAAGAAAGAAAAAAGGAAGAAAGAAAGAACGTATGAAAGAAAGAAAGAAGAAAGAAAGAAAAAAAGAAAGAAAGAACGTAGGAAAGAAAGAAAGAAAGAAAGAAAAAAGAAAGAAAGAAAAAAGAAAGAACGAAAGAAATTAAAAAGAAGGAAAGAAAGAAAAAAGAAAGATAGAAAAAAGAAAGAAAGAAATTAAAAAGAAAGAAAGAAAGAAAGAAAAAAGAAAGAAAGAAAGAAAAAAGAAAGAAAGAAAGAAAGAAAGAAAGAAAAAAGAAAAAAGAAAGAAAGAAAGTAAGAAAGAAAGAAAAAAGAAAGAAAGAAAGAAAGAGAGAAAGAAAGAAAAAAGAAAGAAAGCATGAACGTAGGAAAGAAAGAAAGAAAGAAAGAAGAAAGAAAGAAAGAAAGAAAGTAAGAAAGAAAGAAAAAAGAAAGAAAGAAAGAAAGTAAGAAAGAAAGAAAAAAGAAAGAAAGAAAGAAAGAGAGAAAGAAAGAAAAAAGAAAGAAAGCATGAACGTAGGAAAGAAAGAAAGAAAGAAAGAAAGAGAGAAAAAGAAAGAAAGAAAGAAAAAAGAAAGAAAGAAAGAAAGAAAGAAAGAAAGAAAGAAAGAAAGAAAGAAAGAAAAAAGAAAGATAGAAAGAAAAAAATAACGTAGGAAAGAAAGAAAGAAAGTAAGAAAGAAAGAGAGATAGAAAGAAAGAAAGAAAGAAAAAAGAAAGAAAGAAAGAAAAAAGGAAGAAGGAAAGAACTTAGGAAAGAAAGAAAGAAGAAAGAAAGAAAATAGAAAGAAAGAAAGAACGTAGGAAAGAAAGAAAGAAAGAAAGAAAGAAAAAAGAAAGAAAGAAAGAAAGAAGAAAGAAAGAAAGAAAGAAAAAAGAAAGAAAGCAAGAACGTAGGAGAGAAAGAAATAAAGAAAGAAAAGAGAAAGAAAGAAAGAAAGAAAGAAAAAAGAAAGAAAGAAAGAAAGAAAGAAAGAAAGAAAGAAAGAAAAAAGAAAGATAGAAAGAAAAAAATAACGTAGGAAAGAAAGAAAGTAAGAAAGAAAGAGAGATAGAAAGAAAGAAAGAAAGAAAGAAAGAAATTAAAAAGAAAGTAAGAAAGAAAGTAAGAAAGAAAAAAAAAAGAAAGAAAGAAAGAAAAAAAAAGAAATAAAGAAAGAAAAAAGAAAGAAAGAAAGAAAGAACGTAGGAAAGAAAGAAAGAAAGAAAGAAAGAAAGAAAGAAAGAAGAAAGAAAGAAAAAAGAAAGAAAGAACGTAGGAAAGAAAGAAAGAAAGAAAGAAATTAAAAAGAAAGAAAGAAAGAAAAAAGAAAGAAAGAAAGAAAGAAAGTAAGAAAGAAAGAAAAAAGAAAGAAAGAAAGAAAGAAAGAGAGAAAGAAAGAAAAAAGAAAGAAAGAAAAAAGAAAGAAACAAAGAAAGAAAGTAAGAAAGAAAAAAGAAAGAAAGAAAGAAAGAAAGAGAGAAAGAAAGAAAGAAAGAAAGCATGAACATAGGAAAGAAAGAAAGAAAGAAAGAGAGAAAAATAAAGAAAGAAAGAAAAAATAAAGAAAGAAAGAAAGAAAGAAAAAGGAAAGAAAGAAAGAAAGAAAAAATAAAGAAAGAAAGAAAAAAGAAAGAAAGAAAGAAAGAAAAAAGAAAGAAAGAAAGTAAGAAA
The DNA here is from genome assembly GCA_032206185.1 of Columba guinea. Taxonomy (NCBI): domain Eukaryota; kingdom Metazoa; phylum Chordata; class Aves; order Columbiformes; family Columbidae; genus Columba; species Columba guinea. The sequence goes on from JAVLUU010000785.1 coordinate 9,410, forward strand.
GAAAGAAAAAAGAAAGAAAGAAAGAAAGAAAGAGAGAAAGAAAGAAAAAAGAAAGAAAGCATGAACGTAGGAAAGAAAGAAAGAAAGAAAGAAAAAAGGAAGAAAGAAAGAACGTATGAAAGAAAGAAAGAAGAAAGAAAGAAAAAAGAAAGAAAGAAAGAACGTAGGAAAGAAAGAAAGAAAGAAAGAAAAAAGAAAGAAAGAAAAAAGAAAGAACGAAAGAAATTAAAAAGAAGGAAAGAAAGAAAAAAGAAAGATAGAAAAAAGAAAGAAAGAAATTAAAAAGAAAGAAAGAAAGAAAGAAAGAAAAAAGAAAGAAAGAAAGAAAAAAGAAAGAAAGAAAGAAAAAGAAAGAAAGAAAGAAAGAAAGAAAGAAAAAAGAAAGATAGAAAGAAAAAAATAACGTAGGAAAGAAAGAAAGAAAGTAAGAAAGAAAGAGAGATAGAAAGAAAGAAAGAAAGAAAGAAAGAAATTAAAAAGAAAGTAAGAAAGAAAGAAAGTAAGAAAGAAAGAAAAAAGAAAAAAGAAAGAAAGAAAGTAAGAAAGAAAGAAAAAAGAAAGAAAGAAAGAAAGAGAGAAAGAAAGAAAAAA